>APFE031724842.1:0-49072 GCA_000404065.3 Pinus taeda
TTACCTGTTCATCTCCTTCATAGCTCAGAATGATCTTGTCCCATATTTCTTTTGCGGTTTTATACTGCATCACCTTGACGAATTCTGATTGTGATAGACATCCTAATAGAGTATTGACAGCGTTTGCATTTTTTTAAACTGCTTCTTTTCAGCCGGATCTGTAGGAGTTGCTGAAGGAAAAGTGTACCTTGTATCTATGATATCCCAGACTTCTGTACCAAGATATTGAAGATAGGCTGTGACTCTTACCTTCCAATAGACGAAGTTGGTCCCATAAAAAATTGGTGGCCTGATCGATGCTTCTCTCTCGTAGTTGCTCATGATGAAAGATCTTCCTTCAAGCGATCAAGCTTCTTCTGAAGGACCTACTCTGATACCAATTGTTGGAAATAATACTGAGAGGGGGGGTGAATCAGTATTATCTGGTCAATTATTTTCTTTTCAAACCCAGAACATATACGCTACTTCAATTAGAGAAAACCGTGTATATACGCAACTACAGAGAAGGAAACCCGGGTATACCATGCAAACTTATAATTTAATATATTCTACATATGTTGAACATTAATCTGTACATCAAAATCATATAAACAGTAACCAGGAATAGTAAAATAGAGCAGAAGACAATCACACACAAGAACACAAGATATAAGGTGGAAACCCAATGTGGGTGAAAACCACCTACTGCAATATGTCTCTATCTTTTCAATTAGAAACTTCTTTTTACTATGATTTTGTAGTGGTGCAGTCCTTTACCAGTACGCAGGCTACAACCTGTAAAGAGCTACAACCCTCTCTTTTCTTCCAGGGACCACGTTTCATACATTTTCAGACTGGATCCATGAATATCAATCAATCATCAAACAATCTCTTTTTCACCAATTAGTACTGAATCAAATAAACACTTCTCTGACTGCTATACCCAAAATACATTAACAGTAATCACACACCAATTATGAACCAAGAACACTGTAGCTAAACATTAGAAGCAACTAAAACATAATTCAAGAGTCGTACGCTACTTCACTATTCAAGAATCTGTGTGCATACACTTCTACGTCGAGACCAACCTACGTATATGCTTCTTTCACTTGCAGAAAATGCGTGTATACGCTTCTTCGTTGAGACCAACCGGCGTATACGCTTCTTTCACTTGCAGAAACTACATGTATACGCTTCTGCGTCGAGACCAACAAGCGTATACGCTTCTTTCACTTGCAGAAACTGCGTGTATACGCGCCTTAACTTCATTGAACTGCGTATAGATCTATAAAGGATAATTCACTCTTTCAATCATTCAGACATTAGTTAACCCAGATTATCAGATTTATAGATCAAGCGTGTGCCACATATCACAGATCAAAATCATATAGAGATACCACTATTCAAGCCTTAAGATTTTTACCCATCAAGAGGACTTATCCTTCCTTTTTGCACTCAGGTTCCTCCTTCATTCAGATCCAGATCTGCACCATAATCCAATCACTAGTATTCGAGATCTAGCATGTTATCAGATTTTCAATAATTCAGATGATCCTTTGCCTAATGGTCTTCTTCCTCTTTTATAGTCTTGCCTTTCACAATACCACAGCCCAAAACCATAATAGATAAATACCAAGGACCCAATACTTGGGATCAACACATTAGACGAGATACCAAGGTCCAAAACCATAGGTCAAATACCAAGGACAAAATACCACGGACCAAAAATGAGATCTCCCACATGTCTCCACATGTACGCGTTTTTTCCCTGCATGAAAGTGCATGTATATGCATACGCGACTTTTGAATGACTAACCCGCATGTATACGCGCCTTCGTCACGGAGAACCTGCGTATATATATTTTTCTTTCATTTTGAGACCCTGAACTGAGATCTGTCACCAAAGTGAGTTGCCATCAAGGACAATACTTATGCCATAGCACCAAACCTATGCCATAATGCCAACAGTGCCAAGTTTTTCTTATTATTTCTATAAGAGAACAAATGATACGCATTCAAGGATGAATTTGGAATGGTTCGTGAGTACAAAAAAAAAGCATTCACTCACCTCCAGAAACAGGGCATGAGTGGCACAATGGGGAGTGTTGACGATGGGTGCAGGCTCACGAAGCAATAATTCTAACCCTGGGTTTCATAAATACATTGTGCATCCACAAATATTATTCAGGTAGTGCAAGGTTCAAAGGTTGCAAAGGGTCTTGTTATTCAATGGAAATGGCCAAGGAATTTTACATAACACCTTTGAAAATATTTAAAAACAATGCAATGCAACAATGCCCAGCATGTGCGACAAGGATGAAAAGAAGCGTGAAAGATGATACAACAATAATAATCTAACCACCCAAGGAAAGCAACAATTGGTGCCACCTTGGTGTCAAGACATGGAGCATACCAACGCACAAATTTGTGACCATGAAATTGCAAGCAATTTCAAGGCTAAGAATTCTTGCTCATTATTAATTGTGATATTTATTTCTTATATGTCATTAAAGTACATTTGTATTGATGCTTAATTTATGATTGTGTACATGTGTAGGACTAAATTCGTGAAGGAAAATCCCTTCCATTTATGCATACACTTAAGCCGAGTTGATTACTAAAATGACCTAAGGAATCGATGTTGAGGAAGTGCATGATCCTGGGTCAACAAAAAATATTGAAGTAAAGCTAGCTCTAAGGGAGAAGGAAGGTAGAAAGATGTTGGTCTATGCAGAAGATTTAGGATTTATCATGAAGCTTACATAGCAAGCCAGATAGTCCCTTTCAAGCTCCAAGAACCTCTCAATAAACTCCAAGGCACATCACCAGAGGATTGATGAATGTGAGCGAAGCATAGTGGGAAGTAAATATGTTGGTTCTAGGACCTAGAATATGCATTGTTGTGACATATGGGCAACAAGAATTCTAGGTTTTCCAATAACCCTCTACATCCTTCCTTCTCTCTCCTTCATAGTAATGTAAATATCACCCACAACTGTATCAGCAGCTATGTTAGGAATAATTTGGGCATGTAACAATCATTTTGACTTGAGAAAGAAGTGGGTAAGTTCAAGATTCATGAGGGTAGTTGAAAGGGCATGAGGAAAGGTCAAAGGTCACAATATTTGAACAGTCACCTGAACTCTATAAATGTGCCCTCATGCATCAGATGATAGAGCAATTTAGCACTTGAGTTGAGGTTGGAATTAGATATTTGATTAATGCTTGAGAACTAGAGCCACTTAGCCCTTGGAAGCTAGTAGGTGGAGTTGTAGTGAGGCTAGGGTTTTTTATTGGGCAATGTTATGAGCACCCCATGTTCCACTGTTGGAGTTTGAGAAACTGCTAGTTATGTACTTAAATTTGTAGCAGAATAAATAAGATGTTCTCTTTATCCGACATTGATTCCCATGCTTACTCATGGTGGTTGTATTGGCTCTCTGATACTTCACTATATTTGTATGTGTGTCGTCATATACACAATATGTTATGGACTAATCCATAGTGTTTTCTTGTATGTTTTTCTTTTGAATACGTGTTTACTTATTTAATGCCATGTCAGTGATCTATTACGAACTATTTTGCAATTAATTTTTTGCGTGAACCTGTTTACTATATGTGTGAATGGGTTTTAGCTCAATGATCCCTCTCATGGTATACCTCTTCTTATTGTTACTAACACTTATTTGTATCTTTTTTTGTAGTTGTCAATATTGGGTCGATTCTTGTTTCATTGTCTGGGAATTTTTTCCTTGTCCCCACTCTGACACCTTATCATTTTATAGCCAAGCACAGAAGCATTTATGGTGGCAGGCAGGCCCACATACTGGATGGGGCTCCTATCCCAAACGGTGTGAGTTCTAATTGGGACTTCACATTGGGGAGACCCCCTTTGTTGTTGGTGGTACATTTCAGCCCGTCAACAAAACCCAAGATAGAGAAGAGGTAACATATTAGCCAAGTGTTCTTCATCGTCGCAATTTCCCTTTTCAAGTTTTGCCACATTATCTTTTGAATAAAAAGGAACATATTTCATGGAAATTCTTATTAAGTAAACATGAAATAAAAGGCAACAAGAAGCAGAAACAAAATATAAAGCAAATGGATATTGAATTGAAAATTATTATGTAAGACAAAGATACTAAAACAAAACAAATGCAAAGACCAAATGAAGAGTAGGACAAAAGGTAGGTGCAATGCAAAGAAAACTAAATGCAACTAAGACTACTCCTAACCTAATAAGCTAGAAGGTCAAGGCTAAGTGTAATGATATTTCCAATGTATCCATCATCGTTCCCAACTTGCAAACACAAAGGTAAGAGCAATTACAACCAATATATAATAATGTGCAATAGAAAAAATGAGAACTTGAGAATATTTCACAAAACATTGAAGGTATTTCATAAAGGAAGAAATACATTTCATATCACTTGACTTTATCTAATCTGTCACCTTACTTTTTTGATGAAAAAAATAAGAAAACAAACCTTTATGGCTCCTTGTGAACATACATGCACTTGTGTTGTTTTTCTTAGAAAACATCATGAGAGATCATAACTTGTTTTTCGAAAATGGGCTTGCTACGTAAGATTCTTCCAATTTATGATAGATTTTATCATGAAATTCAAAACATTCCTCTTGATGATACTGAAATCCTTTAGAGAAATAATTTTCAATTAACGGTGTGGAATGAGGATGAGAACCTTGTGAGGGAAAATAAATTTGTTAATATTCGAGAATCTTGTCAAGATAGTAAGGACCTGACATAACCATCAGTGAAGGTTGAAGTGCCTCAACTGCTTGACAAGTATCTACATATTGAAATGAAATATAATAAGGATCAATCGATTCAAAATAAGTATCATGACATATACTAGTGGAAACATGGTACATTGAATAACAATTTTCATGATCAGAGAAAATGATTAAAGTGTAATATTCTCTGTTAATGGAAGATGAATATTATCTAGTTCCATGAAGAAAATAATGATTATCTAATATTCACAAGAAGGATTAGAATTTTATTACATTCAAAATAATGTGACAGGTATGAATCCTTCGACCAAAGATAATTTTTAGAATGATCAACTTCACATCTTGGGTCATCCATGAAAGGTATACAATCCAAACCTGAGTTTGATATAAGATATTTTCATGAATATGAATCAACTAAAATAAAATCTTCAATCCAATCGAAGACCAAATCTTGAAAGTTAGAAAAACTATGTCTGAATTACCCAACATTTTGCAAGAAGGGATTTACAACTGATGAAATCATGCAAAGGAAAGTATTTTGTGAGAATATCCAAATATTTTTTAGTTCGGGGGCCTTACCAGAGTCACGAGAACCTAACATAACCATCAAAAGAAGTTGAAGTAAATTGATTTCCTAGTGAGACCCGTGAATTTCAAGAATTGTAGAATTGAATTTTGAGGATTGATTTAGATTATGCATGATGTGTGGAGAGTTATCATCAATAATTTCAATAAGACCACTATTGTCTAAATGATATCCATTTACATCACTGATTTGGTTAGAACTTATATATTCAACGAATAGATTACCCCAGTCATAACTTTCTTGCACATCTAAAGATGGATAGATTGAATGACTTCCATGAGTAACCTAAATAGTATAATTTTCTTTGTGAAAAATTAAAAATGATAAGGGATGGAAAGGATACTCAATGATTTCTTTACTTCCATCTTCATCATGAATGATCTCACTACCATGTGTCAATTCAAAATCCAACTCATTAAATGGAGTATCTCCATCACAAGTTAATGCCTTATGAAAGGTGGAACACAAGGGATAGTGAGGTGAAGAGGGAGTTCAAATAATAAATTCTTCTTTAACAAATTTAGATTTAAAATATAAATCTTTCGAAATAAAATTCCCTTAAGAAACTAAAATTTCAAAAGGTGCACTAGGAAAACCACATTATATACAATAATGCAGTTAAAATCAATAGAATGAAGGTTTTCCAAGAATTCAGATTGATTAGGCAAATCAATGTCATTTAATACATCAACGAGATTTCTAGAATCAAAATCAACCAAGGATGGGAGATCATTATCTTGACATGGAGGATTCGGAAAAAGAGAAGAAAGATCGAAATAATCCTCACCTTGTTGCTCTTCTACCTGTGAAATGTGACTACCTTGCTCCTGATCGATACTTGGATTTGGAAGAGACTGATCAAGAAGATCAAGGGGCAAGGGATCATGATAAAGAGATGATAAAGGATGAAAATAATCAAAATCATATTCAAGACAAAATTTATGAGTGTTAATACCATATGGTGGAATGGAGGGACTAATCTTCACCATATGCTTCATGCTTCGTTCAAAAATATCCTCAGTTGGATCGGGATCATGGGAAAAGGATGATGGTTGAGAAGATGGATTAGGAATTTGATTTGAAAATTTCCTAACCTCAACATTATCACAAGGAGGCACCCAAAAAGGTACTAGAAAAGGAGGAGGACAAGGAACAAAAGGAACTATAGGCTCATCCTTTGATATTGGGGATGTCTCTCAATTTCTGAAAGTTGGGAGAACAAGAATATCTGGGGTTTTAGATGCACATTGATTCAAAGAGATCCAAACCAAATGTTCAAACTTTTGCTTAAATAAATCCCAATCCATATCTTCTTCAGGAAACTCATAACATAAGTGAAGGGATATGTTATCAAAATCATCAATTGATTTATTAGGCTCCATTCGAGGTTGTTTAATTCTTTTATAAACATATCAGTAATCATACCTATCAAAAGCTTGATGAAGATCCTTAAGAAATTGATGAAAATAATGAATTGAAGAAGATGATAAGGTATGAAACCATTGATTTACATGACCTTCAATAGTGAGGGTAAATACAATATACATAAAATCTTCATCATCAACTTCAAGAGATTTACAAAACCCAAGAAAATCATCTATGTGTTTGGACAAAAGTGTACCACCCTCACCATCAAACCTGAATTGAGAAAAGACATGAACAATTTCCGTGCAGATTGAAATTTTACCAGGAAATAGGTTAGAAAAACACTTTGGGATTATGGTTTTAGTTGAAGCATTAAATATAAGTGATTCAACACATACTCAAAGGGCACAGCTTGTCATCTGGCCCTCCTTCTAGCACCAGAATGTTTACAGTGCTGGATACTGCCAACATACAGGGGATCTCATCGATGTGGAGTCCCAATTAGACCTCACACATTTTGGAGTAGGATTCCCATCTGGAGTATTGGTCTGGCCAACATAACCATAATATTTGCCTTGGTTTCAATGAATAACATAAAAAATTATATGCATAACCCTTGAACAAGTAAGTAAGTTGAAGTAAGTTGACATTGTAAAACGTTGATTGTAATGTGTAAAAGGAGACTTTCAGGAAGGGGTAAGACAAAAGTGAGCCTCTACAGAGAATTAATAGTACTAACCTAAGAGAGACACCTTAGGAAAGAAATATCTTTAGTTGTCTAGCGAAATAGTTCACTTAGACACAATGATAATTAAACCACATACAATACACCTTCAACAATATAAGTATCGAGGTCACTGAAATAGCTCAATTTCCTAAGTACATGTGAACGAAACATATATAGAAAACATCCAAAGAATAGTCCTAAGACATTCACAATACATGCATCAAAATGTGTTGGCTCATCAAGCTTCAATTATAATGTGAAATATCCAAGTACATAGTTACAATGATGAGACTCTAGTTCGAAAGAATATTTTTCTCCTATGCCAAAATCCCTTTGGTTGAGTTATGATCTTATTTTTATATCAAGAATAATTACCTCACATATTCTCATGAATATTGGGTTACCCTCGTGACTCTTGAACTTCTAGTGTGTCCTTTGGACTTCTAAAAAACTCTTGAACTTATAAATGACTTTTTCACTTATATAATCTTTGTCCAACTATGACTATGTGACTCTCCATTTTCCACATATGAACCTTGTACTTCCACACATTACATTTTGTCCTTTATTGAAAATACATGGTTACATTCCACATGATGTGGAAAGACATATAAACACATATTTACCATTTTGATGATACTCGTACAGGTTACAGCTTGACCATGATGACATGGACTTTATGATGAGGTGGCAATGCCAAGTTGTCTTCCTTGTTGCTTCATCTTGCATTCTTGATGATAAATCTAATCTATGCCTCATCTTCATGGAGGATTTGCTTTGTTTCTTATCTTCACCCTTCAAAGGGTCTTTGATCAATATTTGAATCCTCTTAGTCATCATGTAAAGTCTTTTTTCTACCTCAATCCATGATCTGCTTCATGTCTTCATGATTGTTCTTTTTTGTTCTTCTTCTATGTAGGTAATTCTTTATGATTTATCCTTGCTATCTTCTTGAGCATCTCCTTGCCATGTTGAGATAGTACTCCTATGAATGATGATTATTCATGAAAAGGAAAAATTAGTCTTAAAACATGTATTCTATCACTACTTAGCTCATGGAATGATAAGATCATGATAGGCCTGTGAGAGGATTAAAAGGAGATTTTATTAGGAGGGCATAGTCAAACTCATCAAGGATCACAAGAGGCTTTTGAGGTGTGCTTGTATGCTAAAACAAGGGAAAGAGAACTCAAGGACGCAAGCGTGCACTCCAAAGAGACGAACGAGTGAGGCTTCAGGCCTTCAAGGTGCGCTCATGCATTCAAAGAGAATAATAGGGCACAATGTACACTTTGAAGAGACGAATGAGTGAGGATTCAAGCCTTTAGGCCTTTAAGTTGTGCTCATGTGCTCAAATAGAATAAGAGTGCACAAGGGTGCTCTCCAAAGAGATGAAGGAGAAACACTCAATCCTATAGAATGCGCTCATGCGCTCAAAGAGGGCGTAGTTATTCGTGTCAAAGGAGTGTGCTCAATATTCAGGCTTGGTGACTGCACCATGCACTCAAAGGGAAGTATGAATATTTGTGATTCATGATTGTGACATGCACTCTAAGGCTTCATGCTTCATGAGTGCGTCATGCACTCTAAGAGAAGAAAGAAGCTCCATGCTTTATGAGTGCACCATGTGCTCAAGGAGGGCATAGTTCTTCAAGTCGAAGGAGTGTGCTAATAGTCCCAAAGTGTGTTCATTTTTCTAAAGTGTGCTCATCTCACAGTGTGATTTTGAAGGCAAGAAGGTCCTTGTTTGTCCAGAGTGTGCTTTTTTAAGGAGAGAAGGTTATTTTTCTTTAGAAGTGTGTGTTTCCACTAAGTGTTTGAAGTGAATTTCATTGTCTCGAAGTGTGCTTCATTGTTTTGAGGTGCGCTTAGGCTTGGAAGGGTGCAGTTCTCTCCAACATTGACTACTTTTTTATCTAGAATGTGCTTTTCACAGAGGGAGTGGCATATGGTTAGGTGACTTATTCTTAGGAAGTACTGATGCAATAAGAGAGGGAGAAGACCTTAGAAAATACTTAGTGCACAAGTATGGGAGGAAATATACATTAATGAGGCTCATGAATAAGTTGTGCTTATCACCTAGTAATAGGATTAATGCATTTATAACTTGTGCTAAGTTGAAGGACCAAGAAGAGTTATCACAATGGCTAAGTGTGGGACCAACAGAGTAGGAGAAAGAAATGCATCCTAAAATGAATCAAACACAGGTCACACACATAAATTTCATCAATATAAGCTAATGAAATGCACAAGGCTCATGAACAATAGTCACGCCTTAAAAGAGCAGCAAAGAGACACTTATTTCTAAGTGTGACAGTTGAAACGACACAATACAACACTTACAACACAAGCTACAACAGACGTGATGATTATGACCAAAAGGTGCACTGAGATGTAGGAATGTGTCTAATGTATATTAGAATCATATGTAATACCATTTGATGTAGAAGATTGTTCTATAAATAATTTTGATAATATGTAAGGGTGTGACTCATGCAGGAATGAAAACAACAAAAGAAACACCTACGACAAGAAGAAAACATGAAGACAACACTTGAAAAATGTGAATTACAACCTTAAAAGAGACACATTCCAAAGAAAAGATAACATGAAAATAACACTTATTAAAGTAAAATCAAGTCAGGATAATAGCCCTGAATGTAAAAGTGACATTTGTGAAAGCAAAAATGTGCAAAAGACGACAATTGAGAAAACTCACCAAAATAGAAGTACAAACGCAACAAAGAGAGGGGGATTTCAACAAAAGTGTGGAATGATTGTTGATCTTAGTTTAACATTACATAGGAAGTACCTTGATGGATGGTGTTATGCATGTCTAAACTTGCATAAAGGAAGTGTTCTCATGAACTCGTTGAACACTGAGCATGTGTGTGCAAGTGACTTGACAGTTTAAATCTAGGAAAAAGACTTAAACGCTTTACAAAGCATCAAATGAAAATGGAGTAACCATAAGAAGACATACACTAACATCCTCAGTAGGCTCCAAATTCAAGTGTGAGAAAAAATTTGGGGGGTGTTGATCGCAGTGACAACAGAAGGTAAGCAAGGATCTTGTTAGGGTATGTTTCAACTTTGTTTAGGATCATGTATGTGTCTTATATTTTGACATAAGAATTGGTTGGGTTAAGTATTTATGGTCATATGATGTAAGGTCACTCTTATATATGCTTGATGAAGTCTCTTTTGTGATGAAAACATTTGAAAACATATCACATTGAATGATGGTCAATTAAATGTAGACTTTTGGTTTTGATTGCAATACAAACTTCATGATATGATGCATTAACCATGCATTAGGCAACTAAAGGTGATGTTAACTTATTTAACCTCTAAGTGGTATACTACAATGAAATTGTATGTTCTATAGGAAAGAATAAAAGTTAGTATTATGTTGTAGGGTTATGCACCATTTGCAATGAGCTTGAAAGTTATGGTACATAATAAAGCTTACAAACTATGGTATATTTGCATAAATATAGTATGTCATGAGGTAAAATATAAACATCATAATTTTAAAGTATCGACGCGAATTAATGAGTGAGGTTATAATGTTTTAATTCTTACTATAAGGCTCGCAAACCTCTTGTTACAACCTCATATGTGAAGGTTGATATTACAATGTAAGTTCATGTAGCACATGAGTTGAATTATTTGAGGTAAGTGAGGGATGCTATTGCAATATTTATGGTCTTGCATTGGAACATACAAAATAATTTAGCTTGAGGTTCATTCAAGCATGAAAAATTCGAAAATGTACTAGGGTTGTGTTGTACCCCCTCTATTTTTGCTTAAATTGATTATATTGCAGAGGATTTTAGTTAATGATCTCAAAGAGTATTTGGAACTCTAGATAAAAAATGGAGAAATAAAAAGAAGAAAAAGCACAAGAGATGATGGAACATGGGCCTCCCCCCCCCTTTTAAATTTAAATGGTTAAACAATGTTTACTTATCAGGAATATCCCCTTCCATCCTGAAACAACCTCATCCTGGAGAATCTCACACACGGTAACGAGCATGGAAGTTAAGCCAAGGCTTGCCCCCAAAGAGTCAAATTCATTAAAGTGAATGTCGCAAATAGAAGGCTACGATGGATTCTGGGGCTTGGAGCCTCGTCTACAAACCCACCCAAGCAACCCGTTGGAGGAGGATAGATGGGCCAGTCACCCGTCAAGACAGCATGGTGACCATGTCAGTAGTCGGGGCCACCATCAAGTGAGTGTGGCAGGTAGGCATGAAACCATTTAATGCACCACCCTCCTCCCTTACTTTCCAACCAATCTATCTCTGCCATGTGTATCCTCCACGTCGCCTCATCGTTTTCCTGCAACCTCTATAATTCAACCATTGCAACTCAAATTGGTCTATTTCAAATTATTTTATTTCCTACTACTCTACCTATTTGCAACATCATTCACCTGACTGTCAGCCAACATAGAACTTTCTTCCGCCTATACCGTCCAATTTCCTCTGGTTACCATGTAATCCACAAATTATTTGTCCTTTTATCATTGTCATCATGCTTAAATTAAATAAATCTGTGCCAAAAATGGAAAAACCACAACATCCAAAACCCTCAAGCCTGCACATCAAACCCTTCATGGATGCAGAGGTGAAAATTCATGATTAGTTTTTCCCTCTGAACCTGTCAGACCCTTGTTTTGACTTGTATGGCCGCTACCTGAACAAGGGAGATACCTTTAGAGTCGTTGACTTAGGATTGTACTACCAAACAACCCAAACTGTATATACTTTCCCAGAGTTCATGTCTTGGCTTATGGCCACCTACATCAAAAAGAATAACTGTTGCATTTCATCCACTGGGGAGGAAATTTCGGTAGTCACCCCAGAATTGATACAAAACGCCTTTGTTTACCCAAAATCCCCAAACCTGTAGAAATTTATAGAGACCACACTTTTCTATGAATACAATGGACTCTTAGATGGAGAGAAACAGGTTTTCCTCCAGATGATTTTAGCTCCAAACACCCAATTTCCTTCCAGTTCAGAAACTTTTCCCATCTCCCTAATTTTAGAAACTATGCAACACATTTTGGCTATTATTCCATTATTTTTTGGTGAGGATGAGATAGGAGTTGTCTTCAAAGGAGCCTTAGGGTTCTTACACAAAGTGATGAAACTATATATTTTCCTTGGCATTCCCTCTTTTATGGTTGAGATTATCAATTTCCAATGCAACCAATTTAGAATGGCCTCCTACTCCATATACTACTCCATGTTGGTTTATTTGTTCTTTTACACTCATGTGGAAGAATTTGATTACCTAGGCCTCGACATTGTAGACTCTAATAATCAAAGAAAATTTGTAATTGATTGGGACATTTCTCTGAAGAAGAAACCCAACAATGTGGGTTTTCATAGTTTATTTCTACTTTCATGACCATTGCTTATAAAATTATCAACAAAGTCTCCCCTCCCAAAGTCTTTCCCCAACAGAAAAAGATTCTTCAACTTAGTTAGGATGATAGGGTGGGTGACTAGTAATTTTTTGAAGACTACACTAAAATCAAGGTATATGGGTTTGAACTGCCTCCTTACCAGCTCCCTGAGTTTATACCCATGAGGATTTTTTTCGTGAAATTCATAAGGCATAACCTAAATACTAACCAAATCCATTTTATCCCTACCAAAGAGGGTTATATGCTCAAGATTCCAATGAATGTAGGTCCCTTGTTGTGAACTCCAGACAAGCCTTCCAATAGATTGAAATTTTGTTAAATGAAATAAAATTTGAAATAGGAGAGGTGTGGCATTATGATCCTCATTGTATCATATCTAGTAGAAAGAAAGAGATTAATGCTTCTACCTATGAACATGAATATAGATTTGAATTAGAATGGAAGGCTAATTTTGATTCATGGCCCATCAATATAGAGATGAAATTTGAGACACCAAGCACAAAGGAAAAAACTCAGAAGAGGAATATTGATGAGGCAGGAGATATTGTGATGGAGGATGCATCCTCAACCAAGAAAGAAAAAATCCAAGAGAATATTAAGAAGGATATTGAGGTCAAATTGACCGAGAAGAACCTAGACCAGTTAGGATTCCAAGTGCAATTAGAGGATCCACAATAAACTGTCACCTCCAGTTCAACTGAAGTAGCAATCCTAGGTTCAATTGAAAGCACAATAGCAACATGCCCTAAATGGGAGGAAGGGCAGATGATAGAGGATAAAAATAAGAAAATTAGGGAAGAGATTTTATCTCAACTAACTTCTCATTTAGTTCCCTACCAAACCAGGCTTCTAGCTTCCATGGAATTTGAGAGAAATCAAATGAAGCTCTCCTTGTATAACCCTTTAGTGATGTCCCTCCCATCTGGGCCATAGTTTAGGACAGTGGACTTGACTTTGGATATGACTAGTGTCCCCTTGCAGAACAAGATCAATTTGCATAGGCAGGCAGGGGAGATGATTTATGGTGAGTTAAGAAAAGGAGCCTTGACCATTAGCAAGGCCATGAAGCTATTAGATAAGGTTGCTACTAAAATAAGATAGGAAAATGCCAATTCGAGAGGCCTCCACCTACAAAATCAAGGCTACAAGTAGCTAATTATAAAATTGAGGTTGTACCAAAAATATAAAGCTACCATAGATGTCATCATTAAAGGGTCACGGTTATAGATCCAATCATTGAAGTAACAACTTAAAATTCCTGCTATAGAGTATGTACGAACCAAGGAGTTGGCTCAGGTGGAAAACGAAAAGGAAATCCTAGCCAAGGAATTGACAGCAAGAAATAATGAGGACATATCCCTCAAATTGAAGGTAACAGAGCTACAACAGAGGATTGATTCCCATATTTTTGTTGTGGTTCTGCCAGACAATCCACAAAATCCTATTGAGCAGGTGACCAAGGTTCTCACTGATTTGCAACTACCATAGAGCGAGCTTAAGAAAATTCAGATCAATTTGGACAACACCAAGCACATTCTTACAAACTAGGAGAAGCAACTCCAATCCACCTTAGAAAATGTAGAGAAAATCAAAATAAAATACTAGGTGGCACAAGATGAGATTAAAGCGTTGAATAATAGGTTGAAGGGAAACATGTACCTCATTGAAGCGAGTAAACTAATATGGGATGATATCATCTTAGAGATAAAGAAGATATGGGAACACCTAAAATTAGTTGCAAAACAAAAGGTTGCAGTAAAGACCACTAAGTTCCCTATAATTTCATTCAAAGAGGAGGATGTTAATAATTCCAACACTGTTGAGAAATTTATCAAGTACCTAAATAAGAAGTCAGTTAATGAGTTGAGCGCAATACATATCATTGACAAGACAGGTGTGATTATGGAAGTTTCAAAAATGATCCAGAAAAGGGTAGCAAGGGATAAGGTTGACGAATGCGTGAATGATCTAGTAAGGTTAGTTGCAACATTCAACATTAATTTTAACCAAATAACTAAAGCAGGACTTCCTAACTACTGGGATTTTCAAGGAAATATGCTACCATGGGAGTAGTATGAACAGTTATTAGTTGAGGCCAAGAGTAAGGTGGACTCATCACATGAAAATACTACCACTCTCAAGGACAGAACCGTAGTAAAATATCTACAAAGATATTTTCAGCTATTATGTCTTATGAAGACCTTGTTCATAGCTAGGCCAAAATAAATTGAACTCACAAGCTTAAGGATGGCCCACAATGCTCTTATTCACACCCCCGCACCATATCCAATTCTATGGCAAAGGTGTGATCAGTTGGTTAACCCGCCACGAGTCTGAATAGTGGAGCCTGGGTCCACCTCAAGGGATAAAAGAAGTCCGCAATGAAGATAATTTTGTTTTAGACATCATTACAATTCCTTTTCTCTCCTGACATTTTTGTAAATATTTTATTCTCAAGAAAGGAATCAAGTATATTATGTAATAATTAGGACATTTTGGCTAGTTGCACGCTAGCACAGTTGATTAGTTTAGATATTTGTAGCATTTCCAGGTGTTTTTGTAAGTTGTTCTTATTTTTGTTCTCAACTATAAAAGGGATGAAGAACTCATTATTAAGAGTTTAATTTTTTATTATTTTTTTTCCAAAGATTGTAGTTTTTATGCAAGTTTTTTGAGTTTTGGAGCTTATCATATGTATATTTTTCGTGAAGATTAATGAAGAAGTTTTTGGTGATTCCAAGCACTGAGATGTGTAGTATGTAATTATGTCTCTGTTTATTATTTCATAGGCGTATGTTTCCTCTTAGAAATTGTGTAATTGTAGTCGTTGGATTCAATCTTAAACAAAATATTTACCTATGTTATGTTATGGCAAATGGTACCTGGTATGTGCGGGATTGAAGGCCTTAAAATGCGCTCCGTGCTTTTTGTATCTCATTTCCTTTATCTTTTTCATGATTCTTCTAGAATTTAATGTACAAGATTCTATCGTTGGCCCTCTGCATTAATTCCATTTCCTTGTATCTCTTATTTCACCTATACTGCAATAACCATTGAAAGTATACTCTCTCTATGTAGGCCACCAGAACAAAATACTATCAATGTGTAAATTGAATTTGCCTTTGAGAAGGGTAATTGAACCATATTCAATAATTTTACTTCTAATTCTTGAGCAGAATAGATCTATCTTTTAAAAACATACTAAGATGTCTTATGCATTCACCTCTTCTCAACCCGGGGGTTTCTCTAGGAGCCACAACAAATTTCAAGTGTTTATTCTAGATTATTTTTTGTTTTCGTCAACATTCAAGAGCTAGTAGTGGAGCTAGGAGCTTAGCTTGCTCTTAGGTTGTAAATTGGGCATGAATATTGATATAACACCTACGATTTCCAAATGTTTCAAGAAGAAATTAAAGGTGTGAGGTGGCATGAGGTGATAGTGCATGGAAAAGTTGGATTTTTAGTGTTTGAACACAAGGCATGCAATTATGTTGTTTTTTTAGATGTATATGATATTTATGGTAATTGTTTGTTAATTTTTAAAATGCTTTTGATGGCTCTGTTCTAGATTTAGTAACTCTATTTCTCTCATATTATGCCATGCTCAAATGTTTTTGAATTTTGAATAGAAACTTGAATTTAAAGAAAACAAAAAAAAACAACAACAACAAGGTTGTTGCCCCATTCTTGACATTTGAATTTTTCAATGTGTTACAATTCCCATCCATTTCATAGTCGTACTCTTTTGAGCATTAATATTCACAATATAGAGTTAGTTTGAAACGTTTAGTCTGTATGTAGTGAGACTATGTCAATAGTTTATCTACTGAGGGAAAATAAAGAAAAAAAATTGGGCTTGACACATCCATTATATTTTATTCAAATATTTGTCACATTCCCTTGTTCCTCTCACACTCAAGTGTTGTCAAAAGCTTGAAATCATAGCACAACATTTTCCCATTAATAAATATGATACTCTTGCACATCATTTTCCTTAGCTACTCATACCCCTCACTTTTTTTAATGGAAAATAATCTTGCATAGCAAGGACATTTTAAAAAGTATTTTGTTTGAAAGCATTAGCTAGGTATATAATAATACTTTGTTATTGATTTACATCAGAAAGAAAATAATTAAACAAAAATAGCATTCTTCCCTTCATTATAGCAATTTTTCCATATTCTCGTGTCATTTCATACCTACACCTTGTTTAACAAAGGGAAAATAGCATGCGTGATGATAGCATATCTAACATATATTTATGGTTTCCAAGCTCGCATATATTAAGCCATGTTACAATTGTATTTCAAAAGAAAATGTTTCCAACTAGAATGGGCACTTGGGTATGTTATTAAACCCATCACATTTTTCCTTGACTCTGTGACCACTCCTTAACCATTGTCAGTAACAAAGAAATTTGTAATTTTTTCATGTTATTTAACACTCCATCCTCTCAAGTATATTAATTCATAACCATGGCCATTATTAAATTGTATAAATGAACCTTTAACAAAGTATCATTTATTTATATTTGCATGCAATTGATAGTATGTTATGTGTCTAAAAAGTTTATGGAATGGAGAATGAAAATGTTTGTGCATGCTACTAAATGAGTTTAGTTAATAGAGGTTCTTGTGGATCTTGAAGAGGGTGGGGGAAGAGACAAAATTCCATCTGGAAAGAAGCGAGGAACAAGAGAATAAGGTTTTGTATCCATTTTTATGCAAATTCTAATGAGATCAACTTGTTGGTACATATATGGCATCTTTTATTAGGTGGGTAAGATTTACCTTAGCCATTCATTCTCGTTAAATATTTCTTGTGGTCTCTCCCTGGCATAATTAATATTCCTTAGGCCCAACTTAATCCTATAAATTATGGGCGGGGGGGAAGATAAGCTGACTTATCTTTGGAATTGCTAATTGGCCAAGAAGTCACAAGAAACAACCAATAACAATTGTTCCCCTATTGGCACTTTTTCTAACAAATTTAATTATAGCCAACAACCAATAGAAATCAAACCCTCCTCATTTTTTTCAATTGGTGAAAAGGGAAAGCAACTTGTGGCCAAATTATTGAGCATTGAGTCTTCTCAATATATCTCTATTCACTCAAGCATATATTAATAAGACTAAAGGAGAGCGGAGGAGGGAAATATCACACTTGAACATGCATCCAGGTATATCTTGGTACTGAAGTTTTATTTATTTATTTTAAGGTCAGGTGGTGATAGTATGAATTTTATTTTGATTGGATCATGCATTACAAATTTTGACTTAAAACTCATGTTTCCTATGATAATTTTGAAGATCAAATATCATATCTTAAACTTGTTTTAATAAATGGAGTCACAAGGTTATGATGTTGATATATCTTGATCGTTGTTGTGCATGTTATTTTCATGTCATGCATATTATTTTGTATATGTTGTTTTGAAATAACTAGTGGGAGTTACAAGGGGAGTGTGGTGTATGTTACTGTGTGTGGAGAGAGAGAGAGAAATAGACATAATTTTTATTTCATTTATGAGTTTAGTCAGACCCATTCTATCTTATGACAGTCACAAATATAATCTCTAAATTACTTTATTAATTTAATTTAATATATCATTAATCATACTTTCTCCTCCATTTCTCGTAAAAAAACATCAGGTGAAAATACAATTGTTGTAACCAATATGTTATGCAACCAGCTCAGAAATAGATAGATCAATGTCTTAAAAATTATCCTCTTCGAGGGGGAAACCTCCTTTACATTGCATAAATGAAAAATTCTTTGATGATACAAATGACAATACCTCCTTTGTATATATAGGAGTCTAAGGGATCACAACATAATCAGAGCCTGCATAACAATAATAATGTAAGGGCACAACAATAACAATAAGGGGGATACACTAGTATTATAGGGACCTAACATGCCCCTCTCCTTCCAAAAAGTGTTGTCCTCAACGCTTGAGTACTTCCGGATGCTTCTATATAAAATTCTCATCCCCCAATGTGGAATCTTCAGCGGGTAAGTTCTTCCACTTAATGAGATAATCTGAAATTGATCGATTTTGTAGTTTTTGGGTTCTTGTTTCCATGACCGCTTCAGGCTCAAATATGATTTTTTCTTCTTTTTCAAGTTCTGGCAACACTATATGAACTAGAATCTTGTCACCTATAACCTTCTTTAAGCAGGAAACATGGAAAACTAGGTGTACTCGGGGAGATGCAAGAAGCTAAAAAATTTTATGCCATAGTATTAAACTTTTGTAACACCATGTAAGGACTGTAGTACATGGGTGATAATTTATTATCCTTCTTAGCTTTCTTGAGACACATTCATTTCTACATCGAAACTTATTTCACTGCAATGCTAATCTTCATGTTGTTTCATTCAATTTCACGCCAGGGTGAGTTTATCCTTTAATAGTTGGAGAACTTGTTGTTGATGCTCGATGTTATCTTCCACAGCTTGAACCTTAAAATTTTCTCTTAAATATGATGTGATGGATGGTGGATGATATCCATAAAGTGCCATAAATGGGGACATTTTTGTTGCAGTATGTAAGGAACTGCTATACAACCATTTAGCTAGAGGTAACCACTTGACCCATTGTTTTTGTTTGTCATATACAAAGCAACAAAAATATCCTTCCAAACATTTGTTCATTATCTTAATTTTCCCATCAGATTGAGGATGATAAGCCTAATTGAGTACCATGAAAAGAAAATAATTTCGTCCAAAAATTTCCAGTGAAAATGGTATCTTTGTCACCTACTATAATCTTTGGATTTCCATGAAGCTTTTGAATTGTTTCCATAAAAGCAGTAGCAATTGTGTTGGCTTTAAAAGGATGAGATAATGCACAAAAGTGTGCATACCTGTCAAGTCTATAAAATACCACCATGATGACACTCTTTCCTTTAGAATTGGGTAAACATGTCATAAAATCCATTGATACCTCCTCCCAACGTTGACTTGGAATGGCTAAAGGTTGTAGCAGACTCGAGATCTTAACTATATCAACTTTATTTTGTTTGCAAACCAAACATTTTGCCACAAATTTCTATCTATCTGATTTAATTCCATCCCAAAAAAATCCTTCTTGACCCTATGGTAAGCTTTTAAAAATCTTGAGTACCCTCCTAAGGGAGAGGTGTGCAATTCCAAAAGAATATTTTGTTTGAGTTGAGAATTCTTACAGAGATATAAGTGAACTTTCTACCATAATGAATCATTTTTCCAACTAAATGTATCAGAAGTACTCGGATCTTGCTGCAACTTTTGAATGAGTGACCACACCTCTTCATCATTCTTCCATTCTGTTATCACAAAATCAGCCCCTGATAGGCTGCTAATCAGGAATACTTTGAGTAACTATTTCAAACCAAACTTTTGGCTAAGGCTTAGCCTTAGCAACCTGAGAAGGCTCTCTCACTAGGTTGAAGATTTCATTTAAGGATTAGAAGGCTAACTCTATGGAAAAAATGAATGAAAACATATAAATGGTTGAAATACCAATCAACAAACATCTATTGGGCTATGGAGTCTAAGCTTTTTTCAGTACAACAGCAAGATCAGCTTAACATGGAAGTCAGGGCATATAGAGTCTTAATGTATCAACAAAACAGAGTCATAATGCAAGGAACACAGTTTATAAACACATGAAGGAATTTAGAGCATTATCAATGAATTCTAAGTAACATGTGTCCATACCACTACAAGTAGGTAGATAAAGAAAGCCATGATAAAATGAAACATTAAAACTCTCTCTGAATCCTGAGTAGTGAAGCCAAAATCTCTATATTAACATAAAAACACACAGTCTCTTACAATAACACAGTGTGCTTCTTTCTTTTGAAAATTGCCAACCATGAGGCATTCCACCTCTTGTCCTTTATAGAGTTATCATTACAATCTTGGATTCCCTAATCCAACATGAGGGGAATTCGAATTTCCTATCTTGACACCTAATCATTCCTAAAACAGACTATTAATTACAAGTTGCAGTTATCTAACAATCTTAGAGTCCTAATACAATTAGGAGTACCACTCCTTACTATGATAGTAACAACTTAAACTAGGAATTAAATTTGATACTTGATAGTTGCTCCTCCTTAACTTCGACCTTGGTGATGTCCATAACCCTCCTGTTGGCCTTCAATAACTTCTCTTTCATCTGTCCTGAAAACTAGGAAAATGTCCCCTGCAGTGTAGCCTTGGTCTTCAATGGTGTTCCTCGAATCTCCTGCTGACCAAACTAGCCCCTTTAATCATATAACATATGTTGAATTAGCCATAGAACCCTGTTCTTACACTTTTGCAACAATTAAACTCCTTGAAGTTTCAAGAAGAAAGTCAAGCTGGATGTGCTACAAAATAAACTGTTGTTTTTGTAGCGAAAAAATTTTTCTTCCATATATCTTTCATTCCTTGAGTTTTTCCTTTACTTGGGCTTTAAACCTTCTCAAATGATCTCCTCACATTCTCCAGCAGCATCCTTCTTCAAAAATAACCCCTTCTTTCCTTTTAAGATTGATCAAGAAAAGCAAAACTGCACCTACATCAGTTTCGTAGCGCGCTACGAAACTGCTGTGCATGTCACCGTGTGAATTAATCTACGCAATTTTTTTCCAAAAACTTTCCTTCTAAGGATTCTTCACAGCTATTTCATTATGTACATATGCCACATATACCTAACATCACCCTTCTTTGAAAACTCTTCAAAAATTAATGTCTTTGTTTCAACCAAAATTGTTGTTAGGATTTCATCACTTACTTTCTTGTTTGTTTGTGTTGAGGCTGACCTCGAGACTTGCTTAGCTAAATTTCAAGGTCTTCAATTTGTCTTTTCATCACCCTGATATTAGTTCTTAGTCTGTCATTGATCCATCTGATATACCTTTCTTCCTTGATTGCAGGGACAGTCCAAGTGAAGTATTGAGCATCTCTGCTAACTACTTCAGGTTTTGAAGCTTTTCCATCTTCCCACAAGGCCTTCATTCTTTTGAAATTGGCTTTCTCAACTGCATGTTTCCTTGCCCTTTTCTTAAGTGTGGCAATCTCAAGATTGGCAACCTTCAATTTCTTCTCGACTTCCTCATAGTTATTTTCTTCTTCTTGAGTACCGACTGCTCTATTTCTGTCATCTTTGTGCATGAGTGATGGTTGCATTACTGGAACTACAAGCTCTTCATGGAATCTTGATATATCTCCCCTATCTCACTTACCTTCGGCTCTGCCTCTTGTAACCTTTTGGACAGCCTAGTCACAGGCCTTCTGGGCTTAAAAACAAATTCTGAAACTTGATCAACAAATTGTAGCTTTTTAGAGATTTCATCTTTTTTTACTTGCTCTCACCTAATTCACTGAAGTCTGCTTGGACCAGAGGGGAATCCTCAATGTCAATAGCCTAAAGAAGATCATTTAAATTGCTCTTTGAGACTGGGCTTTCATCAATGACCATTGTTTTACCCTTTTCTTTGGCTATTTGACTTCTAGTTACCCTTCTTTGCATTGTTTCACCAATGGACTGCTCTTGTGTTGCTTCCTTAGTTTGAACTTTCTTCTGTGAAAGTTGAGGAGTATCTTGAACAGCCAATGGTGTTCTAGTAATTGGCTCCTTAACTTGCTTTCTGGCCTTCAGTTTAACAAACCTACTTGACCTTTTTTATGCATGGTGACTAGTCACTGGTGATGATATTTCCTTAGCCCTAGGGCTAAGTCCTATTTCAGCTCTAAAACCAGACATAAAGAGAAATGAAGACCATTCTCTATCTACCTTCTGAAGTTCATGCAATACAATTAATTTAACTAAGCCATGATGGAACAATGATGTTTCACATGCCTCTTTCTTCAACTATATTTTATAGACATCTTGCCTAAACTCTGAAACAGAAAGAAAGGTAGATCTAGAGATATTATCCCAGTGAAATGCAATAGGAGTTTGAAATGATAAGAATACACCTTGTGGTATCTTCCTTCACAGGTGAAGTACCTTTGTATGCATGAGAATAGGTTGGCATATGAATCTTTGACATAACCCCTTGGCAATGATTTGGTTAAATCTGTATCTACAAACTCTGGCTTCAAGAATATCTTGCAAGGTGCCATTTCAAACTTGAAATTCTTCAACCACTTTTCCTGACCTCTAGGAATTTCTGTGACTAAAGATATAACTTCAGGAGAATTGGCAATTCTAACACTCCAATATTTGTATGTAAATCTGTGAAATTTAGAGCAAATTCCTTGGCCACTTGGTTATGTCCTCCCTGTAGTTTCTCACAGAACCTCCAACAACCTACTTTTTTTAAGGCTTCTTCAACTATTTTATCCTTTGCAAGAGCATCTAAGCCTTCAGGTTCAGTTCTCAGACATCGGCCTGACCTGTGACTCTTTCTTTCTTCTGACATTTCTCCTTTGAAATCCCTGTAGATAGAAGGCCTGGAAGAAACTGCCTTGCTTAATTTAGAAATTGCCTCACTTGAATTTGATGAAGAGCTGCCTCGCTTAAAGCCTGTGGAAGAATTCTAGTCTTTGCTCACCCTGGGCTTGTTTACTTCAAACTTAAGAACAACAACAAGTGTCTCTTACATGAATATGACCAAGATCAACACGGATATGACCAGGATCAACTAACCCTTTCCTTTTTTGAAGTTTTAAATGACTGCGGACAAATGAATGCTAACGAATCTAATGATGGATATGAATGGTTGCATGTGAGAGGTAAGGTTCATGGACTGACACCTGATGATGAAATTTTAACGGATTCTAGTGGATTTGATAGTTAGACATGATTTTTCACAAATCCCCGATTTCGTAGCGCATCCAATGTAATTTCAGGGTTTTGCACTACGAAAATGCCTAACTGCGAATCCCAAATTTCGTAACGCATCCAGTGTAATTTCAGGACTTTGCGCTACGAAAGCACCTAGACAGTTTCGTAGTGCGTTCAGATTTTTGAAATGACCAGACACATGACACTTTAAACATTATATGGGATCCATAAGGGGCAAAACAAGGTTGTTGAACTTTATTTGATGATGGAAATGAGACTCTAACCCTATGACTTAGACTCTAAAAACATAAAAATGACTTGACCATGTCTAACACAAAAACTTTGGAACCATGCGGGTTGTCCAAAATTTTAAAACTTTTTATAGTGATAATAGTGGCTCCGCTTGGGATAGTGTGCCCTTGTGGTACACTAAGAACCTGCAATTCCAATGCTTTATCCATTTATGATAAAAACAGAAATTTTGTTGACAAGCATCCTCTTCAAACTATTTGGGCCTTCACCTCAAGCTTAAGATTTCTGTTTTAGCTTGTCATTATTAGCAAATAAATAAATAAATAAAATATATATATAAAATAAAAATAAAAATAAAAATAAATAAATAAATATATACAATGTCATGAGAGATTGGTAATACTTCAACAATGATAATGCTTTAGGAACCTGCCATTAACAGGCACTCCAGCATATGATCCTCCATCAATTTCTTGAAGTATATAGGTGTTGTTTCCATGAAAACTAGCAACCTAAAAGGACCCTTCCATAAATTCTCAAAATTACCGTGTTTGCCCTTTTCTTCAATACTGGCCTCCCATTTCAGCAATTTGTCTTGAATCTGAAAACCGTCTTCTTTGATCTTTTTATCAAATGTACTCTTTATTCTGTTCTGAGCATGTTGATGACTGTCATAGACTTCACTTCTCTTCTCTTATAGGGCTATCAGTTGGTTTATTCTCCTGATCTGAATGGCATTTGGTTCTTCTTCAAGGCCTTGAATTAGCTTCATTACTGGTACTCCAAGTGATGTTGGAAATATAGCTTTGGCACTGTAAACCAGTTCATATGGCAAAGTCCCAATTGATCTCTTTGTACAAATCCTAACAGCCCATAAGGCATACTTCAGCTTTAAGTGCCGAGCTTTCTTATTCTCCTACAATACCTTTTTGATGATTCTAACAATGCTCTTGTTTGATGATTCAACAAGACCATTGCCTTGTGATAGTAAGCAGTAGAATGTCCAAGAGTAATGTGATATTGATGACAAAAATTGATCAATTTCTTAGACTTTAAAGCTTGGAATTATCTGTTATAATCTTCATGGGGCAGCCAAATTGAGACAATATATTATTTTCTAAGAAAGAAATAATTACAAAATCATTGGCTTGCCTTGTTGGAATCGCCTCTATCCATTTGGTGAAGTAATCCGTTGCTATAAGAATTCAGTGATGTTGCCCCGATGGAGGATGTATCTCTCTAATAAAGTCTAGTCCCCACTGTTGAAAAGGAGCTTCTACATAAATAGGGATCAAAGGTAATGGTACAAGCATCCTTCTTCCTTCAAAAATTTGGCAGTCATGACATGCAGCGATCTTCTTGTAGATATCCTTAAACATTGTTGGCCAAAAATATTCGGCTCTTAGGATCTTGTTTGCTGTAGCCTTCCAATAATGATGTCCTCCGCAATATCCTTTATGAAATTCCTCAATAACTTTATCAGCTTCTTGTTCAAGGAGACAATTCAGCAAAATTCCTCCTACATCTTTCCAAAATAGATTTTGATCATATAAAAATATCTCAAAGACTTTAGCTTAACAAACCTTTCTTTGGACTTCGTTAGATTGGCGAGAGCTTTGTTATGTCGTAGAACAAAAGCCACATCCTTATACATTATGAAAACAAGAATTTCTCATTAATTTGGACCAATTATTCCTCATTTTCAGAAATTTCTGAGATTTCTGCATTCAAATTTATGTCAAGACAGTCCAGATTTGACTGAGTCATTAGCTTTTCCAAGCCTTGTCCCTTCACCAATTTAGTTGGTTGATGTCTATATCATATTCTAGAAATTTGGCTATCCACTTCCCCTCTTACCATCAGGATCTGCTTGAGTTAGAATATATTTTATTACAGCACTTGGAACATATGCTACAATGTGAGAATGCATAATATAGATTCTGAAATCTTTTATAGCTTTCACCAAGGCATAAGCTTTCTTTTCTAGAATATTGTACTTCAGTTCAGCATTTGTTAATGTCCTACTAAAGAAAGAAATAGGTTGTTCAATACCTTGCTTTCCTTTTTGTAGTAGAAACCCAGCAATTGTATTCTCAGAAGCAAATGTAAAAATAATAAATTCCTTGGAAAAATCTGGACTGATGAGTACCAGTGCTTGTGTAAGTGACTTCTTGATTTCTTCAAAAGATTTCTTCGCTTGAGCTGTCCACTTAAAGTCCACTCCTTTCTTTAACATCCTTGTTATATCCTTGACAATCTCAGAAAAAATAGGAATGAAGCACCTAACAAAATTCACTTTTCCAAGAAAAGATTGAATCTCTTTCCTACTTCTTGGCAGATCTACTTTTTGAATTGCATTAACTCTATTAGGATCAATCCTAATTCCTTCTTCAGAAATTATATGACCGAGTAACTTTCCTGATGTTAAAGCAAAAGATACTTTTAGTAGGATTAAGAGAGATACCAAACCTTCTACATTTCAGCAGAATTTTCTCTAGGTGTTTCAAATGATCTTCTTCTTTCTTTGAAAAGACTGTGATGTCATCAAGATAAACAACCACTAATTTATCCTTTTCTTCAGCAAAAGCAATATCCATTGCTCTTTGGAAAGTGGCTTTCTCATTCATGAGACCAAAAGGAATCTTGGCGTACATGAATGTGCCCCATGGTGTTGTGAAGGTTGTCTTCTCCTGATCATCCGAATGCACAAGAATCTGATTGTACCCTGAGAAACCATAAAACATGGACATTCTTTGTGAACCAACAATATTTAGTAAAATTGAATCCATCTTGGGAAGAGGATAGTTGTCCTTTAATGAAGCCTTATTCAAATTTCTAAAATCAATACAAATTCTAATTTCTCCACTCTTCTTTCTAACTGGAACCAATTTTGCAAGCCAATTTGAGAATCTGATTGGAACAATGATTTTAGCATCAAAGAGCTTCTTACTCTCCTTTTCAATCAATGGCATGAGAAAAGGATTATTTCTTCTCAACTTTTGTTTAAAATGTTTATCATTTTCTTTAATAGGAATAGTATGTTGAATAATTGAGGACCATACTGTTTTAAGTCAGCGTAAATCCAAGAAAAAACATCAACAAACCTTTTCATCATCTCAACATATTTAACTTTCATATCAGCTGAAAGAAACTTTGAAATTTTGATCATCTTAGGTAAAGCTGAAGTACCCAGATTGCAGCTTTCTATTTCCTCTTCATCAGCTTGTATCTTTGGCAATTTGAACACATCATTCTAATCAAACAAATTCTCAAAAGGAATTAGACCCTTTGGTATTGAATTATTTTTTAATTGTAAGACTTCAAAATTTTCTTTAGACTCAAAAAGCATGTTTAGTTGATCTACTTGAGTACTTTCAAATTCTTCTTTCAATTCAATAAAATTATTTACTTTTTGATCATCTTCAAAGACTTGCCAATTGGTGATATTATCTAGTATAGATGGTTTATGACGAACTTCAACCTCATATTTTTCAGAAGAATGAATAGGAATGACAAACAAACTTGTCGAAACAGCGAGAGAATCGGTAATGGAATTTTGGTCTCTAGTTTTGATAGTGAAAGAATATGCTTGAAAATTTTCCAACATATCTAAAACTAGATTTCTGTATGTTCTCATTCTTACATCCTTTGTTTGATAGACACCCTCAACTTGTCTAATAACCAATTCGGAATCTCCAAAAATGGAAATATTTTGAGCCTTCATTCTTACCAAAACTTCTAGACCCAAAATCAAAGATTCATATTCAGCCATATTATTTTTGCAATCAAAATTCAGTTTGTAAGAGTAAAACTTACTCTCATCACTTGGACTTGTGATCCAAATTCCAGCTCCTGCCCCTTCTTTTCCTGTTGATCCATCAAAGTACAAAGACCACCATCCCTTGATCTCTTTGTCATTTTATTGCTGATTTTCTACTTTCATTTCTTCCAGTCCACTATCAACTGACTCGTTAAAAAGAATGGCAGGTCCAAGTTCAGTATCAAATGAATAAATAGGAAAATTCTGAGGTTTATCTTTGTTGCTTACCATATAAGCCATTCTAGTCTCCCGATATAATCTTCTTTGCTCACCAAAAATAGGAATGGTGGCATAGGTGAGGTCCATCTACATTGTCCCTTTGATTTTTGCTACCCATGATCTTGGTAGCAACATCCCAAACTTTGGTGGAATATCAGCCACAACAATGTACATAACAATTGTCTTTGTTGGGATTTGTGTTAGACCAACAACAACATCTTTGATTAAACCAATACATTGGACTCTTTTTTAATCAAAAGAGAATAAATCCTTATATGGCCTTGTTACCTGTAATCCTAACCTCTCCATAATTACTTTGGGCATGAGATTATGAGAAGCCCTCAAATCCAACATAGCATTATGTAAGGCCATATCATGAATACTAATGTTTAAAATAGAAAGGAGGAAACTCTTCATTTTGATCATCTTCTAACCTTGGACCCAAATATATAGTAGGATTATCTTCTTGGACATTTAAGATATCAGCAACTCCTGGTTGTGAATTGAACATCTCTACAATCTTGCTTCTGTATTTATCTACCTTGATAATCTCACTAAAAGGGACTAATATTTTGATCTTTGAAATTTCATTCTCAAGGTTGAAAACAAAAACAGACTTTTCAGCTTCTTTGATAGGAGGAGGGAGTTGAGTGTCCTTTTTACTAAGTGGAGAGTCTTCCTTACCTTCAATAACCTTTGGGGTATATTTTTTGGCTTCAACAACCTTTGAAGCATCTTTCTTGGGTTGTGCTTCGTTTGCAATAATTGGCACATTTATGTTTCTAAGATTGTATTGTTTTTTCATTTCAAAGATAACATGTTGATACCCTTTTAAATAATTTGAAGGCTCTTCCCCTTGCTTGGTCAAACCGGACTCATCATGTTCTTCTTTAGTCAAGAAAACTCTTGACATCTCTTCATCAAGACAATGGATAGATTCTTCAGGAATCTTAGGATCATCTTCTTCATCAACCAAATTCTACTGAAAAGGAGTTCTCTCTGGAGGATCAGGCTACTGATTCCTATTTTCTCTTGGTCTTTGTTGGTTTTGAGGTCTCCTGAATTGAGGGTTTCTAACTTGAGGTTCCTGTTGCATAGGGGGAGCAGAGGTGTTTCCAAGAGCTAACCTATCCATCAACTTCTCCATTGTTTTCATAATTGAGTCTAATTTATCTTCAGGAGTTGAAGAGGAAGGTTTCTATTCTTCCTTCAATTTGGCTTTTCCCATTTTTTATTTTTTGGTAGTTATCATGTTTACCTCTACCTTTACTGCATCATTCTACATATCAGCAAGTGCAGGAGATTCTCTTTATCTTAGCAAAAGAGAAAATTCAGAATCAAATGCTTTAGCATATCTCATTTGTGCTAAGGCTTCTGGAGGTTTCAAACGAGTTGGAATTGAGTTAAACAATTTATTGAATCTTTTTGAAAAGTTTTGGACAGTCTCATCGGATGATTTTCTGAGGTTGTTATATTCAATGAGTCCTTGAATTGGATTAGTTCTATTTCCCCATTTCTTTAGAAAACTATCTTCAAATTCTACCCAATTATGAATGCTTCTTGGTGTAAGAGCTTTAAACCATTTTCTAACTTCACCAATGAAGCTTTGTACAAACAGTGTTAATTTGACATCCTCATCATCGACTTCTTCTCTGTCAGCAAAATCATTAAACCTATCTACATGTTCCTCAGTTGTAATGCCTTCATCACTACCCCAGGTAGGGATCCTAGTAGCATATTTACAGGCAAGTCATGCAAAACAGCAGGGAGCACGAGTGGAGCACACCTAGCAGGTGCAACCATGATTAAAGGAGGAACAATAGTTACATGGATAAAAGGGACAGAGGATGAAGAACTGATATGAGGAGGGTTTCTTGGTTTCTGAAAGCCACTAGGAATAGCAGAAACAGAAGATGAGGAACTGATATGAGGAGGCCTACTTGGCCTCTGTAAGCCACTAACAAATGAACTCCAATTTGGAAGAGGTAAACCAGCTTTAGATTTCAGCAGGACTTCAAAAGGGTCAATTTCTTTCATTTTATCTAAAGCTTCTCTCTCTAACAGTAGCTCAGAGGTAACAACTTCCTGAAATTCTTATTTGTCTTCTTATGATACTAGGGTTTAGGTATCAATTCCTCTCCTTTGCAAGTCTAAGATAATACCAATGAGTTCCTCTTCATTTTCTGATCTAAACAATACTTCATGAATTTTATCATCAACTTTTTTGTCTTCAGGAATTCTTGAGAATTTAGAGAGCAAAGATTTTGAATGAGATGGAGTACCTAATATTTCTGAAAAACTTTTACTTGCTCATGAAGCAGTGTTAGGTTGTCTCCAATGGTAGGTGGATTGGGATCAGGATTGCTCTGTGTGTATCTCCTTCTCAAAGCCACCTTTAAAACTTTGAAAATATATGAGTCACCAAGGTAGATTGCAACCTCGAAAATTTATCTGAGCTCCTGCTACCTTCAGAAGTTAAGCTTCTTAATTTCAGGAATGAGTAATCTTCAGACTCCCGGCAGACGCACCAAAATGTTATCACAAAATCAGCCCCTGATAGGCTGCTAATTAGGAAGACTTTGAGTAACTATTTCAAAACAAACTTTTGGCTGAGGCTTAGCCTCAGCAACTTGAGAGGACTCTCTCACTAGGTTAAAGATTTTAATTTAAGGATTAGATGGCTAACTCTATGGAAATAACGAATGAAAACGTATAAACGGTTGAAATACCAATAAACAAACATCTCTTGGGATATGGAGTCTGAGCATGTTTTAGTACAACAGCAAGATCAGCTTAACATGGAAGTCAGGGCATATAGAGTCTTAATGTATCAGCAAAACAAAGTCGTAATGCAAGGAACACAGTTTATAAACACATGAAGGAAGTTAGAGCATTATCAATGAATTCTAAGTAACATGTGTTCATACCACTGCAAGTAGGTAGATAAAGAAAGCCATGAGAAAATCAAACATTAAAACTCTCTCTAAATCCTGAGTAGTGAAGCCAAAATCTCTGTATTAACATAAAAACACACAATCTCTTACAATAACACAGTATGCTTGTTTCTTTTGAAAATTGCCAACCATGAGACATTCCACCTCTTGTCCTTTATAGAGTTATCATTACAATCTTGGGTTCCCTGATCCAACATGAGGGGAACTCGAATTTCCTATCTTGACACCTAATCATTCCTAAAACAGACTATTAATTACAAGTAGCAGTTATCTAACAGTCTTAGAGTCCTAATACAATTAGGAGTACAACTCCTTATTATGATAGTAACAACTTAAACTAGGAATTAAATTCGATACTTGACAGCTGCTCCTCCTTAACTTCAACCTTGGTGATGTCCATAACCCTCTTGTTGGCCTTCAATAACTTCTCCTTCATATGTCCTGAAAACTAGGAAAATGTCCCCTGCAGTGTTGCCTTCATCTTCAATGGTGTTCCTCGAATCTCCTACTGACCAAACTAGCACCTTTAATCATATAAAATATGTTGAATTAGCCATAGAACCCTGCTCTTACACTTGTGCAAAAATTAAACTCCTTGAAGTTGCATGAAGAAATTCAAGCTGGATGTGCTATGAAATAAACTGTTGTTTTTGTAGTGTAGAACCTTTTTCTTGCATACATCTTTCATTCCTTGAGTTTTTCCTTTACTTGTGCTTTAAACCTTCTCAAATGATCTCCTCACATTTCTCCAGTAGCATCCTTCTTCAAAAATAGCCCCTTCTTTCCTTTGAAGATTGATCAAGAAAAACAAAACTGCACCTACAGCAATTTTGTAGCGCACTATGAAACTGTTGTGCATGTCACCTACAGCAGTTTCATAGCACGCTACGAAACTGTTGTGTGAATTAATTTACACAATTTTTTCCATAAAACTTTCCTTCTAAGGATTCTTCACAGCTATTTCATTATGTACATATTCCACATATACCTAACATCACCCGTCTTTGAAAACTCTTAAAAAAGTAATGTCTTTGTTTCAACCAAAATTGTTGTTAGGATTTCATCACTTACTTTCTTGTTCATTTGTTTTGAGGCTGACCTCCAGACTTGCTCAGCTGAATTTCAAGGTCTTCAATTTGTCTTTTCATCACCTTGATATTAGTTCTTAGTCTGTCATTGATTTATCTGATATACCTTGCTTCCTTGATTGCAGGGATATTCCAGGTGAAGTATTGAGCGTCTCTGCTAACTACTTCAGGTTTTGAAGCTTTTCCATCTTCCCACAGGGCCTTCATTATTTTGAAATTGGCCTTCTCAACTGCATGTTTCCTTGCCCTTTTCTTAAGTGTGGCAATCTCAAGATTGGCAACCTTCAATTTCTTCTTGACTTCCTCATAGTTATTTTCTTCTTCTTGAGTACCCACTGCTCTATTTTTGTCATCTTCGTGCATGGGTGATGGTTGCATTACTGGAACTACGAGCTCTTCATGGAATCCTGATATCTCCTCTATCTCACTTACCTCCGGCTCTGCCTCTTGTAACCTTTTGGACAGCCTAGTCACAGGCCTTCTGGGCTTAAAAACAAATTCTGAAACTTGATCATCAATCTGTAGCTTTTTATAGGATTTCATCTTTTTTGACTTGCCCTCACCTAATTCACTGAAGTCTGCTTGGACAAGAGGGGACTCTTCAATGTCAATAACCTGAAGAAGATCATTCAAATTTCTCTTTGAGACTAGGCTTTCATCAGTGGCCACTATTTTACCCTTTTCTTTGGCTATTTGACTTCTAGTTACCCTTCTCTGGACTATTTCACCAATGGACTGCTCTTGTGTTGCTTCCTTAATTTGAACTTTCTTCTTCTGTGAATGTTGAGGAGTATCTTGAACAACCAATGGTGTTCTAGTCACTACCTCCTTAACTTACTTTCTGGCCTTCAGTTTAACAAACCTACTTGACCTTTTTTCTGCATGGTGACTAGTCACTAGTGATGATATTTCCTTAGCCCTAGGGCTAAGTCCTATTTCAGCTCTAAAACTAGACATAAAGAGAAATGAAGACCATTCTCTATATACCTTCTGAATTTCATGCAATACAATTAATTTAACTAAGCCATGATAGAACAATGATGTTTCACATGCCTCTTTCTTCAACTGTATTTTATCATACATCTTGCCTAAACTCCGAAACAAAAAGAAAGGTAGACCTAGAGATATTATCCCAGTGAAATGCAATAGGAGTTTGAAATGATAAGAATACACCTTCTGGTATCTTCCTTCACAGGTGAAGTGCCTTTGTATGCATGAGAGTAGGTTGGCATATGAATCTTTTACATAACCCCTTGGCACTGCTTTAGTTAAATTTGTGTCTACAAACTCTGGCTTCAAGAATATCTTGCAAGGTGCCATTTCAAACTTGAAATTCTTAAACCACTTTTCCTGACCTCTAGGAATTTCTGTGACTAAAGATATAACTTCAATAGAAATTGGAAATTCTAACACTCCAATCTTTGTATGTAAACCTGTGAAATTTAGAGCAAATTCCTTGGTAACTTGGTTATGTCCTCCCTGTAGTTTCTCACAGAACTTCCAGCAACCTACTTTTTTTAACACTTCTTCAACTGTTTTATTCTTTGTGAGAGCATCTAATCCTTCAGGTTTAGTTCTCAGACATCAGCCTGACCTGTGACTCTTTCTTTCTTCCGACATTTCTCCTTTGAAATCCTTGTAGATAGAAGGCCTGGAAGAAACTTCCTTGCTTAATTTAGGAACTTCCTCACTTGAATTTGATGAATAGCTGCCTCGCTTGAAACCTGCGGAAGAATTCTGGTCTCTGCTCACCCTGGGCTTGTTTACTTCGAACTTAAGAACAACAACAAGTGTCTCTTGCATGAATATGACCAAGATCAACACGGATATGACCAGGATCAACTAACCCTTTCCTTTTTTGAAATTTTAAATGACTGCAGACAAATGACCCCTAACAAATCTAATGATGGATATGAATGGTTGCATGTGAAAGGTATGGTTCATGGACTAACACCTGATGATGAAATTTTAACGGATTCTGGTGGATTTGACAACTAGACATGATTGTTCATGAATCCCCGATTTCGTAGCGCATCTAGTGTAATTTCGAGGTTTTGCGCTACGAAAACGCCTAACTGTGAGTCCCCAATTTCATAATGCATCAAGTGTAATTTCAGGACTTTGCACTACGAAAACACCTAGATAGTTTCGTAGTGCGTTCAGATTTTTGAAATGACCAGACACATGAAACTTTAAACATGATATGGGATCCATAAGGGGAAAAACAAGGTTGTTGAACTTTATTTGATGATGGAAATGAGACTCTAACCCTATGATGTAGACTCTAAAAACATAAAAATGACTTGACCATGTCTAACACAAAAACTTTGGAACCATGCGGGTTGTCCAAAATTTTAAAAACTTTTTACAATGATAACACATTCATCCCTTTCTTCGGTTATCCACCCAGGTTGGATAATATAAATGGAACAAAGCAATGCTTCCACATCTTCATCCTTTCTTGAGAGTGCATATGAAACAACATTTTTCTTCCATTTTTTCTAGATAATTTCAAATCCATAACCCCACATCTTTGTTACCCATTTTTGTTGCTTTTCTAAAGATAATATTTGTTCTAAAAAGTATTTAAGGCTATCATGATATGTTTTTACCTTGAAGTGTCTTCCCATTAGATAAGGTCGCCATTGCTTTAGTGCATGTAGTATTTCCAACATTTCCTTCTCATAAATAAGTTTGTGTAAATACTTTCCTTTGATTGGATGAATTTCAAAAGTAGTGGGTTTTCCTTCTTGCATTAAAATAGCACCAATTCCATTTCATGAAGCATCACATTCCACAATAAAAGCTTTTATGAAGTTTGGTGTAGCTAAGACCAGTGCTTGGCACATTGCCTCTTTAAGATGTTCAAAGGCCTTCGTTTCTTCTGTAGTCCAAGAAAATGCATCTTTCTTCAGTAATGATGTTAGAGGTGCCACTATTCTCCCATAATTCTTAACAAACTTGTGATAATACCCTTTCAGCCTGAGAAATCCTCAAAAATACTTTATGGTTGTGGGGATTTTTGATTCATTAATGGCTTTAATTTTGTTAGGGTCTACATTAACACCCTCATGAGATACAATATGACCCAAATATTCCACCTCCTATACTCCAAAGAAACATTTGGAGGTTTTTGCATATAATTGTTTCTCCGCCAATAGTTTGAGAACCATGTCAACATGTTGAACATGAGCCTTCCGAGACTTGTGTATATTAGAGTATCATCAAAAATTACTAACACAAATTTTCTAAGGGTTTGAAAATGGAATTCATCAAACTTTGTAATGTGGAAGTTGCATTAATAAGGCCAAATGGCATGACCAAAAATTCATAGTGACTCGTGACTTCTGAATGTTGTTTTCGAAATATCTTTAGTATTCATTATAATTTGATGATATAACAAACGAAGATCCAGCTTGGTGAAGTAAATTCAACCATGTAATTCATCAATGACAGGAATGGGAAATTTATCTTTAATAATGAGCTTGTTGAGCTCCCTATAATGTGGAAACATATGCCATGATCCATCCTTCATGTGCACCATTGCTATTGGAGCAAAGAAAGAAATTTTACTAGGTTGAATGATACCAACCTCTAGCAATTATGAAACCATACATTCAATTTCACTCTTTTGGGCATAAGGATATCTGTAAGGCCTGATGTTTGGAGGAACACTTTCTGGAATCAAGTGAATTGCATGATCATGATCACGAATAGGTGGGAGGACTTTGGGAGTCTCAATGATCATGATCATGCAATATAAATCCTATGCTCCTCTGGAATATCGGTTACCCTAATATTCAATTTTTGGAATTCTTCAATGTGCTCTGCTATTGAACCCTTTTGTTTGAGATTTATAAATTGGTTAAAGAAGGTGTTTCTCTTTGTATCTTCATAATGTGCTATCATTTCCTTCGTAAAAATTGACCAGGTGACAAGTGGTGTACGAGAATAAATCCATTTATACCATATAAACTGATTTGGTTCTAAATATAAATATGCAATACGTACCTTGTGTGAGGGTTGCACATCCTGTAGATCAAAATATTGCTCCATCTATGGTATCCAAGTTACCAAATCCTTGTCATCAAAATTCCTCATATCTATCTTTGGAACGTGGTGGTTCTTAACCCCCACATTGGAGTCTCTAAAATTCATATTCCTTTTGTCTTCACATGATTTTCATGGATTGCCTTGTCACCACTGAGAATCCTTTCTTCTAGCAACTTTTCCAAACCTTACTTCAACCCTTCTATCTTGACATTCATCATTGCTTCCATATCTGCTTTTAAATCATCATTCAAAACTCCCACGTCCCTTTTTATACCATTTGTCTTAACTCCCATGCCCCTTTTTATACCATCTATATGAACATTCATCATGGCCTCCAATTCATTTTTGTTATTTTTTGCAAGAGCGAAATTTGATGCACTTGGTCTCATAAATTTGATATATCATGCTACATTTCTTCCTCTTCTTCATGCGTCATAAAATATATTTCTAGTTTCTTATTAGGTGTATTTTTTTTTTTTTTTTTTTTTTTTTTTTTTTTTTTTTTTTTTGGGGCATTTTGGAATCAAAAAATGATATATATGCTTCAATATGCTCCTTGAATCACTTCAAACTTATTTTTCAAACAATAGTTATGCAACAAAAAAAAAAACATACACACATTTTTCTTTTTTTTAGGAGCTAGATATTTAATTTATTGTATCTTTGTAATTGTGAATCTCTAATATCTGAAATTACGTCTTGTAGTATCCTTTTGAGTCTTATTTCCAACTCAAAAAGTCATACCAAGATTGGATTCCTCAAGAAAGAGTTATGTCCAATCTCCCACGATGATCTGATTATAGGCTAGTTCGATAGAGTGAAATCGTATGGAGTGCCACGTGTCACCGTTTCGACCTTCATCCCTAAACATGATACCCAAAATACTACAGCTTGTCCTATTTTCTTTAATTTTTATTAAATTCAAATGTGATACTCAGACAGAAAGTTATGATGATTTTCCCTAGGTCACCTGTTTGAGATGGAATTCTATAGCCTGCAAAAACCCTAACTTCCTCGGATCATATCTCCGAAAACATAGCAATACAATATCTGACATTTGTACATGAAGTTAATCAATATTTTTTCTCCACGTAGTTGAAATTTTAGCTTCTGAAGATTCGTAGAAGAAAAACAAAAATTACAGCGAAAATTCCATGATGACCTGTTTAAAGCAGCTAAACCCTAGAATCCAAAGCTCTCATACCAAATGTTATGCAACCAGCTCACAAATAGATAGAACAAAAACTTAAAAATTATCCTCTTTGAGGGGGAAACCTCCTTTACATCAAATAAATGAACAATTATTGGTTGATACAAATGACAAGACCTTCTTTATATATATAGGAGTCTAAGGGGTCACAATATAATCAGAGCCTACATAACAATAATAATGTAAGGGAACAACAATAACAATAATGGGCTTCTATGGGGCACAACAATAACAATATGGAGGTTACATGGGCACAACAACAACAATAAGGGGGATACAGTAGTATTATAGGGACCTAACACAATAATTGTTGGAAGAGAAATAAATAAATAAATAAAATAAATAAATTATATATGAATACAAAGGAGGAGTTCATATGGTGAAAGGTATGCTAGAGCTTTGAGAATATTGCTACACTGGATAATTTCTCACATCGATTAACTATTTACTAATAGCAAGGATTTCTTGAAAATCGGCAATTTTATGTGGGTTTAATAATTCTAGTGATAGCAAGGATTTCTTGAAAAGTGGTAGGGAAAGCGAAAGTGAGATTATTTGGTGTTCTTTATGAGGTTGTTTATTTGTTTGAATTGTTTTCTCTATTTAGAAGTTTTGAATTTGTTTTAGTATTGATTAGTAATTATTGATGTTCAAAATCTTTTAGTTTCAACCTAAACATTGTCATCAACATTATCTTGCTTACTAGGTGTCTTCAAGGTATAAGAGGTCGACAAACCCCTTACAACTAGTGCTAACATTATTCACTCTCTTAAATATAATCTAGTAGTGGATCATAATTAAATGAAACAACAATATTATAATCCCACTTTGAACGACACTTTTGAATAAGGGGACCATGTGTGCATTCATCTATAATCATATAAGCAGACCTCCTGCAAAGACAACTGCCACTAGAAGCTTGTTTGAAAGTTTTATGGCTCTTATTAGATCCTTGAGGATATTGGGCTAATGGTTTACAAATTACAAATTTCGAGTCACTATAAGATTCATCCTATCCTTCATGTATCCTTCTTAAAAGAAGTGATTAAATCTAATTTCCATGTTCAAACTAACCTCCTGAATTGGATGAAGAAGGTTTTATGGAAATGTTTCAAAGTGGTGAATTAGGTAGATAAAAAAGTGATCAACATGAAGTTTTTATTTGAATTTTTACTTATAAATGCACTTATTAGCAATAATAACTAACATGTGCTCAAAGGAATTGGATCCCTTAGTGAGCAGTCAGGAGATTTTCCACTGATTGGCATTGTTTAATTCCCATGACGGTTTTTCCAAGAGCCATGGGGTCACCTTAAGGTAGCAATTGAATGTGTGATCACACCCAAAGATATTATATTAAATGTCATCATAACCCATACACACATAAGTGGGCCAAATCCCACTCCTACGATAGTCAAATTTTCAATGGCTGTTAGTTATTGGTGGGTAAAGGGGTCATCCTTGGTCTCGAAGGAAAACATGAAACAACATTCACCTAGGGATTAGTTGTTGCCACCAATAACCAAGTAGAAATATTGGCACTTTGGAAAGAGATTTTAATTTTAAAACAACTAGGAGTCAATAAGATCGTAGTATTCCATTATCACAATTAGCTATAGTAATATTACAAATAATATTACGTAGTTTCAAGTTTATGATGTAATATCATGTTTTCCATGGGCATAATACCTATGGATGCTTTAGCTAATTGAGCTTATAGTTTTCAATTTGAAATGTTAAGTGAAATAGTGGGGATGTAACTTTCACCCACCTTTCATGATAATTAAATCACCTTTAGCCTATTAATCATGTCACCTTGTGAGTTAAACCATTGGTGGTATAAATATTATGGGATTAATGAATTGAATTTTGGATTAGATCTATTATGATTTTCTCAATACAACCTTGTAAATGTAAATGTTTATGTTCTTTTTCTTGAAGGGATGGTAAACATGTGATTTATTTTTGCTTTTAAAGAATTCTCTAGCCTAGTCTCCCTCGACACAAATTTCTAAAGGTTAATAATAGCTCCAATATCTTGCTTATATTCTAGCTTGATGTTTTGGGTCTTGTCTTATCTCATGCACCAAATTATAGTTCTTGATTGGCTGACAACGAGAATATTGATGGCCAACCATCATGAGTATTCTAAAAGATGCACTTGTTGTGAGAGTTCAAAACTTTGTTGAATAGTTCATATGTGTGAAAGGCATGTGACTATGGTTGAAAATTCTTATCCTTGTTTGAAAGTGGTTGGGAGACCTAGAGAAAAGATCAAGGACAAAATCACTCTATGCATATAACACAGTAACCAATCAAACAGGAACTTGGCTGAGTTCTCACATTTTAGAGGTAGAAAAAAATCATCCAATTTTGCAAAGTGTTGATTCAAAATATATCTTTTTTTGGAGCATATTTTTGACACTTCAAATTTAATGAACATTTTTTTTACAATGATAGTGATCTTTCGAAAAACATTGACACAAAATAAACCCTTTTTTGACTTATTTTTGAGATTTTAAATTTTCTGATATATTAAGTATGGATAAAAAAATTTAAATGGTAGTGATTTTGATGTGGATTTTGAAAAGATTTGATGCAATATAAACTTTTTTTCGGAGGAATATTTTTGACACTTTAATTTTTTTTCTCTTAAGTATGCACAATTTTTAGATAAATGTTGGTTATTTAACCATTTTTCAAGTTGTCTTCTTCTTCTTCTTCTTTACTTAGATGCTTATTTTTTTAAGGGTTTTTCAAGTTTGTGTTTTATATTTTTCCTTACAATGTTTTTTTTTTAATCATGAATTTTTTTATTTTTTGCAAAGTTTGAAAAATAATAAAATTAATATGATTTTTTTATATATTTATGTATCGTTAAATACTATTTCAACTCACATAAAATAATTGTCACTAAAAAGATAATAATTTTAAGCATTTGACAAAAGAATATACATTTTACATATAGATATAATTAAAAAAACATACATTTTGGGACCTTTTGCTGAAAATTACATATTAAGTAAAGTATTTTTATGGAAAATTTTGCACCAAAAAAAATTGAAAAATTAACAATTTCAATAAAAAAAAAAAATTATGAATTTTACGTCTAGTGATCATAGCATTTGAAATTTTTTTCAAAAATAATGGCAACAGTTCCTGAGTATGCTGATTGATCTAAAATGATCTTAAGTTAAAACTGATGTAGAATTGATTAGCCATTATCGAATTGATTGTTAAATGAGAGTGCGGAAATCGAGAGAAATTCTTGAGAAGAAAGACTTTACGACAGCTGATTAAACATAAGGAAGATGCATAACAGAAGTGAAAACAACAAAAACACAATGATACCAGACATTAAGATTGATTACGGAGTTCATCCCTGATGGAATACGTCTTCGAGTCCACTTTCAAGATGGGTGACCACTTTATTACGATTGAAATAGAAGAGGTAGATTACACAGAGATTTTACAAAACTGAATGTACACATAGGCACTTCTGGTCACTGTCAAATGATAGCTCTCTGAACTAGCTTTCCAACGCCTATCACGGTTCCCAATTCTGACTCTGGATGCTCATGTTACACTGAAAACAAAACAACCTCTAACCTCCAAAATCTGCATACAAAAATCAAAATCACTCTCCTCCTCTTCAATGAACAAAAACTGCCTCTTATAGGCCTGTAGGTACATGTGAACTTCTTTGAACTAAACATGGCATTAATTTACTGAATTGAAGGGTTTTAGGTTTCAGTCTAACCATGAAAGGACACATTAGGATAGCACCATGGTCCTCAAATATTTGTTTAACAAACTTGTAACAAAAGCCATTTTTAACTTTATAATAAAGTCATAGCCGTTGGCAGCTTACTGACCAGGTGGAGGAGGCTGACCACCCATGTGAATATGTCACAGTCTAACCCCAAATTGCCACCTCCATAGTCTTCCTCGGTGGTTCTGGCTACCATTACTCTGATTGTTCACATGTCCGCTAACTCTCGCGCGATTAAGGCTCGATGGTGCTCCACCAATTTTGTTTGTGGTTACGGTGAACTCTACAATGAACTCTGGCCCCGTTCACATGTTACAACCCACGTGGTTTCCCAAACTGGTGGTTAACTAAATCTCTACCCGCTTACTTGCTCACATGCACCTTAACCCCTCGTTGTTCTGATGTCGTTATATCTGACGGTTTAGGACTTGATGCGACGGTGAACTCTGTCTCCGCTCACATGTATACCCTGCGGTTTAGAGCCCCATGCGGTCAGTCTAGCGGTTAGGGACTGTTGGAATGTATTTGCAATGTTTTAATGTTTTTTAACATATGCTGAGAGGGTTTAGAGCTAGGGTTAGGACTTTTTAATGTAGGTTTAATACAATGCAATATTGTAATGGTCCGAATAGGTTTTGACTTAGGTGTATATGGTCTAGGACTTAGGTTTAATTTGTTTTGATGTATGGTTTTAGGTGTAGTTTAATGTGTTAGGTTTGTAACATAGGTTTATTATGTATTAGGTTAGGCCTTACATCAAAATAACCTATGTACATTCTCTTCGTTACAAAGTGACATTTGTACCAACATCATAGGACGACAATCAAACCTTTCCAAAGGGATGACAAACCCCACATCGATGATCACCTTGGTGGAATTTTCTATGACACTTGTCGACAACCAAATACAAAACCAACACCATGAAAACCCTGAACCATAAACAACATTGTCGAAACTGACGACACTAAACTGAATGTTGATGACAACACTGAACATTGACGATGACCTGTGCAACTGATTTGACGAGATCCTCCTGGATCAATCCTCTCCACTTGAAAGCTTTAGGACCACAAAAGTTTGACTAAACAAATAGTCGATGAGGGTAAAACTCCCTCACTTTCTACCTTGACCTGATGATGTACCAATACATTCGATCAATCACCTGTAAGTGATGACCCTGATGATGCTAACCATGGAACTTTTTGATTCGGTGACCTGTTCCATCCATCTGCAATATGTACAACTTGTGATGATGGTCAAACAACATGTTATGAACATGAAAATTTATTTCTTTCCATGAAATAACATGAGATAGTGATTCATAATCATCTTCAAAAACAGTCTCTACAGGATATTGTTCTATGATTTTGACATGTATTAACAATCTATTTTGCGAAATAAAAGAGACAATCAAAGATATTTTTGACATCAAACCAGCTACTTGACTTGACATAATTTCCTGCTTCCTGATTACTAAGTGAACTTGCTGCCATAAACTCATGAAACTGTAATTTGAAAATTGTTGCAACTTAGTTTGTCTTTGAAAGTATTGAATTAGTTTTTGATTTGTTGGAATCACTTTTACCTTATTCATTAAATGATGTTTCCATTGATTAGCACTTTCCCCTGATGCATAAGTTTCCCTTAGACACTTTGACACTACTTTAGAAAAGGCTTTGATATGAAAACAAATGGGCTTCCTCTCCACTTGAAAAGAGGTTTCCAAACTGTTCAAAAAATGAAATGGTGACACAATATAAGAGAAATTTAACACTGACTTTCCCCAATACTGACCTATATCCCTATAACTATTATTAATTTCCAAACTTGAGTTGAATTGATTCGTTCTGACATTAGGAAGAGGATCTTTAGGCACAAACTGTAATTCATGTTGTATTTCCTGCTTATGAGTAAGTTGTTTGGTTTTACATAGAACTGGAATGCTTTCTATCTCTTTGATCAAATTATCTTTAAGCTGAGAATCATAACTTGAACAAACATCATGTTTATTTTTATGTTGTTCCTTTACACACATGATTACAAATCTCTTATTTGAACTTATTCGTCGCTTCATCTGATTAGCAACAACAAAATTCAAGAGAATTTTTTTTTGATGTGCCTTGACAATAAATTAAACCCCATATTTCTTAAGGTGACATTTATGCTCTCTCTTGTAAAATACTGCATCACGATCATAAAGATAAGGAATTTCTAAGACAACTCCACATATGTCTACTAGAACCACATCTAATTCCACTTCATTAATGTAATTAGTTGTAATGGAAAATCTTAATCGACACTATTTGGTGACTTTTATCTGAGTTGATTTATTTAGCCATCCTAATGGGTAAGGTCTTGGATGATGTCGTGTTTCCAAACCCAAACTTTTAACTAAATATTCAGATATTAAATTCACCTGTGATCCACTGTCAAACATTGTATCTATATTTTTGTGCTTAGAAGTTATCCTTATGTTAAACAATTCAACTCTTTTATCCTCATTTGAAGGATTTATGTTTGATGAAGATGCAATAGTTTTTGAACTTGAACCAGTGTCAGAAGTTTTACCTGTCGTAACGATAGCAGTTATTCTCCTTTCATCACCTGAATCTAAACTTAGATCTTGTTGGACTACTTCAATTGCCTTCTTTTCATCCTTCTCCTTAAGGAAATTTTTGGGCTTAAGTTTTGGATGAAGTTTCCAACACTTAGATTCATCATGATTGATTCTTTGGCAATGAGAACAAGTAGGTATTTCCTTTTGATCTTGTTAACTCTCAGGTTGTCCCTAAGCTCCTGAAGGGATACGACCGAGGTAACTACAAACCAATGTTTGGATTGCAGGTTCTATCCCACCTACAATCAGAGAGGGCTCTCTCTTAATGATTAAGCTTTGTTGATGATGATTTTAGGCTAGTTATTGGGTTCAATGGGTTTTGTTTGTGTTTGGTGGTGAGAAGGATGATACTTTCAGGCAGAGAGGCATGCATAGAGTGATAAGTTTCAAACCATTGGGCATGGAGTCAAGGAGTAGGACTGCTGGTGTGTTTTCTCGGTCAAAGAGGAATGTGGAGCAAGGTAGCTGCACATAAAACAACTTTCAAGCTAAAAGAGATGGAATGAAAGTTAAGGAATGAGAGGCAATTAATAATCTCTCACTCAGCTTAAAAGGAGGGAAGGCGAATGAGCTCTATCTAGGGGCAGTTAAGAATCCCAGGATAACTGTCATTCATGGGTGAATTAGGGAAAATATGAGCCATGTGGAATCCATATTTATGCCTAAAACAGATGAAAACATAAAGAAACATCAGAAATTGAGCATAGAGTGCAGTTATACAAGTTCTAAGCTAATCTTTTTTTCTGTTGTTTAGATAATGATTTATGAATGGAAAATAGAGGTAAGAAGCACTTATTGAGTCATGTAACGGCACAAGAATTCCACAATCACTCTTCAACCATTAAACAGAGTTAACAATCCATTCTTCAAGCTTGTAAGCAGTCTTTGATTATAGAAAAATATCAGATATACAGTGCGAGTCTCTCCTTAAGTGAAACAACCAGCCAACAACAACCCACCATTACCTTGTTCAGGGCTGTATCTATAGGGTAAATATCCAAAAATATTTATTACAACCGACCTAAACAGGTCTTCGGGAAAAAGCTTTTTAAACCTAAACTTGTGCTGAAATTAAATGCAAGTAAATATCCTTTGGGCTGTGCTAGAGGCAGCTGGATCAAAATGAGTTAATATGGTGTCCTCTGTGGCTTGGTTCAGTGCTTCTGCAATAACTGTGCTTTGAGCTTTGGTCCACTGATCTCATGTGACTTTGATGTGTAGTAACTGTGATTTGAGAGCTCTTTAATGGCATCTATTGTTTTGTTAACTTTGCTGGAGGGTTCTTTAATGTTTTCCTGCTTCGGGCTGCTGATAGATCTTCACTAATACACTTTGTCGCATCCTGATACTCTTTGACATGAATTTGGCTTCACTTTTGCTCTGATACGCTTAAAATTGTTAAATCGGCCCTTTTCGGCGCAAAAAACGATTGTTGAACAAAAGATTCCCCATTTTGGCCCATTTGGCGCAGCGATGCATCGAAAACTACCTCTGTTTTTCATTCCGGGCTTCCGAAGCTTTGATTTTGCACTTGCGCATTTTTTCAGCGGGTGACATCACCATATCGGCGATCGGCAATCAGCGTTATACAGTGGGGTGACGTGGCATGGGAATAACGCCCATCCTCAGACGTATCAAATAGGTTCGGAAGCGAACAGACCGCCCATCGTAGATCTAGGGCGCGGCCAATCGGACGAATGGCAGGACAGAGAATGCGGTGGCAGGATGAGAGACAGGGCCCATATATACATGGTGTGGATTCATATGAAACGTCGATTGCCGATATGCGATCAGAAATAGAGCATCGGTGATGACCATATTGACAGCGCGCTCGATACGCCGATCGGCGATATCGCTGTCGGCCAAACCAATCGGGGGCACACTTTATGCATTGTTTTAATAAATGACTCCCCTCCCGACTGCGATATCACATCGGAGGGGGTCCGATAGAACCTTTTTGCAATCGGAGCAAGGCCCAAGGTAAGTGATGCGGGCGTTTATGATCGGAAGCATAATTTTTTAATGTTTGAAGGGGATTTCAAGGCATGGGAAGGGGTCTGATAGCCCAAAAAGGGATTTTTGATTCCTTGGAAGGATTTTAAAGGTACTTGGGAGGATTTTATGCTTTGTGAAGGAGTCAGAAAGCATTAGAGGAAGGATTTACGGAGTGATGGAAGGTTTGTGCATCAAAAGGAGTCTGAAATGCATGAGAAGATGGTTTTTTTTAGACAAAAGGAGGGTTCTTGCTAAGTTTCAAATAAACTTAGCAATTCCCAAGTGTTACTTTATGGTTATTTTTCAACCAAGGGGAGGGGATAAGTATGTGTGGGAGTTAATTAACATATTTTTAGTAGGGGAAGGGGAGATAGATAGGGAGATATATAGTAAAGTTAGTAGTCAATATGATGAGTGATAATAAAGCGCTAAGTATGTGAATCTTAGGCTATCAGGGGGAGAATGATTCATAAAATAAATGAACATTCCTTGAGTAAATCAGATCTTTACTAAGGCAAATTGATATAAAAAATGATGAAACTAAGAGATATCAAGAAGACCTTTACCTCTTTAGGGAAGTTAACGAGTGATTTAGGGAATGAGGAAGAAGGGGGAAGTTAGTCATGCCTCGCTTGAGCTCCTCCAAATGGAAATTGCATGATAATTGTGACTCAACTAGATATGACACTTGAAAACCTGAAATTGATCACAAATCAACATTCTGCAACCTCAACACTACCTACCCAGCCTACTTACCTAGAATTTTTTCTTCTTTTTGGTTTGGGTGCACTTAGACTTGCAGACCCTGATTATCCTCTTTCGTTTGACTGCCCTCCTATCTACATCTACACTTATTTCATCCAGGGGCTCAGATTAAGCTGTTGAGCACCCTTGCTTCTCTACCTGTCTAAGAATCTGCCAAGATTAAGCTGTTTGGATAGATATTCATTCCCTATATTCTAAAACAGTAAATTGAAACCTAGGGAGACCAAGATTAAACTGTTTGGATCTCCCTTTAGCTGAAAATTCTTCGAAAATGGAATAGTGCATCAAAATTGAAACACAGCAGTGGCACTTGAACTGGCACATTCTCATGGCATCCTTCTTTGGCTTTTTGTAGTAAATATAGAAAATTGCAGCATGCAAAGTATGACATATTTGGCATGTAAAAATGTCAATCATGAAAGATGAGTAACCTGCTGCAGCAGGAGGCTAACAGTGGCTCCACTTGGGGATGGCTTTTCCTTGTGAAAATTCTAGAACAATAGGTCAGACTGCCTTGATCTTCTATTGTTGCTGTAACTTGAAACTTTTTAGTGTTGACTGTTAGATAATGGAAACTTTTGGAATGAGAGCAACACTTTCCCTCAACTTATTTGCTTGTGACCTGTGTAACACTACCTGCTTTCTTCTGCGTGCTCTACCGCCTGGACTTCTATATACAAAATAAAATAAAATGCTGATATATACAAACATTTATGTACAGACATGATCTTGCTGGGAGATTTTCAACAAAAGGGATCATGATAATGTTTTAACATTCGGCCATTTACAGGGCCCTCTTCAGCGATGCTGCCATCTACCGATTTGAGGAAATATGTATTGCTGCCTTGCACTGCGCTGATAATGAATGGACCTTTCCAAAGAAAATCGAATTTTGCATGTTTGCCCTTGTCTTCTCTTCGTGAATCCCATCTTAGAACTTTGCTGCCAACACAGAAATCCTCAGCCTTGGCTCTCTTATCAAACATCTTTTTGAGCTTTTCCTGCAAAGTCTGAGCTCTGTCATACACCTACTCTCTGGTTTGCTGAAGATGAATGGTCTGATTAACTCTTCTTTGAATGTTATTTGGTTCAGCCTGAATCTCCTGTAACAGTTTGATAGTAGGGATGGCCAGAGATGAAGGAAATCTGGCTTCCATGCCATATACTAGCTCATAAGGGCTCATCCCAATGGATTTCTTGGTTGAAAGTCTGTTTGCCCACAGGGCATTTGTGAGCTTCCTATGCCAATTCTTTTTGTTCTCCTCTAGTACTTTCTTTATGATGTTGATGAGGCTTTTGTTGGATGATTCGGCCAAACCATTACTTTGAGGATAATAAGCTGAAGAGTGGCCCAAGGTAATGTGAAATTTATGGCAGAAATTGATCATCTTTCTGGATTTGAAGGCAACAACATTGTTAGTGATGATTTTCTCAGGGTAGCCAAATCTAGAAAGGATATTGTCCTCAAGGAATCAAATAATAGTGGAGTCATTGGCTTGCCTACATGGGATGGCTTCAATCCACTTGGTGAAATAGTCGGTGGCTGTTAGAATCCACTTGTGCTGGCCTGAAGAAGAGGGATGGATTTCACCTATGAAGTCAAGACCCCATTGTTGAAAAGGCTTTTCGGTTGAGATAGGCGTAAGGGGAAAAGGGAGCAGTGTTCTTTTTCCTTCAAAGATTTGGCATTTGTGACATGAGACAACAAATTTTCTAACATCTGCAAATAGAGAGGGCCAATAATAACCAGCCCTTAAAATCTTGTCAGTAGTGGACTTCCAATATAGATGCCCTCCACAGTCCCCTGCGTGGAACTCTTTCATGATGATGTTGGTTTCATTTATGGTTAAACAGTTTAGCAATATTCCTTCATGATTTTTCCAAAATAGGGCACCATCTAAGACACAGAACTTTAGAGCTTTCATCTTCAAAAATCTTTTCTTGGTTCTGGACAATCTTGGGGGAGCACACAAGTTTAACAATACATAGTAAATATCGGCATACCATGGGGATTGTAAAAAGGTTTCACTGATCTGTGGAGTCGCCAACTCCTGTTCATTGTCCAGCTGGTTAATATCTAAGGCCTAAAAGTTTGTTTCGGACATTAGCTTGGCTAAACCTTGTCCCTTTATTAGCTTTGTGGGTTTCATCTCGATGTAATATTCAAGGATACTGGCAATCCATTTGCCTCTTTTGCCTTCTAGTCCCTTTTGAGTTAATATGTCTTTTACAAGAGAGTTTGGGACATAGGCGATCACATGTGAATACAAAATATAAACTCTGAAATCTTTAATGGCTTTGACAAGGGCATAGGCCTGCTTTTCCATGATTTGGTATTTCAAGGGTGCATCTCTTAAGGCTCGGCTGAAAAATGCGATTGGTTTTTCATTTCCTTGGTCATCCTTTTGCAGAAGGACAGTAGCTATGGTGTGTTCTGAAGCAAGGGAAAAGATGATAAAATCCTTATCAAATTATGGACTTGTGAGTACGGGCGTTTGAGTCAAGGCAGCTTTGATACTCTCAAAAGCCTGCTTGGTTTCCAGAGACCATCTTACCTTAGCATCTTTTTTTAACATATTACTTAACAGTCTTATCAGTTTTGCTAAGTTTGGGATAAATCTCCTTAGGAAATTGATCTTTCCAAGGAATGCTTGCAACTCTTTTATGTTTCTTGGGTATGGAATTTGAAGGATTGCTTGAATTCTTT
>APFE031724842.1:52934-63896 GCA_000404065.3 Pinus taeda
TTTGTCATGTATGTGCAGACTGACATAAAATGGTGGAACAGATCCATATGTTGTTTTTCCATTAACTTCTGGACCAAACAACAGCTCAGGGGTATCATCTAAAACATTTACATCATCCCTGACCTCTGGTAGTTGAAGTGACCTTCGAATTTGTTGCCTATAGACATCATGTTTGGCAAGTTCTGAGAGGGGGATGGATATCTTAAGTTTTCCAATCTCTGCTTCTAAATTAAAGGGTTTTTCCAAAGGGATCTTTGGGTTAGCAGTAGCAGATTTCTCCTTTTCCAGAGTACTCTCTTTGTTTTCCTTTGGATTGTCTATGTCATGGTGAATGACAGTTTGTGGTATTTCTGTTTTCGGAAAGTTTTTTGGAGAGCTGTTCAAATTTTCTTTTGAGGAAGAAGGAGGTAGAGGCTGACCAATAGGAGGCTATATGTCTGATATGTCCTCTACAGTCACTTGATGCGGGTTTGGGACAGCAATATCAGCTGGTTCTGTTATGATAACCTTGTCTTTAATCTTGTTGAGTTGTTTGCTGTCCTTTGTTTTGCTAGGTGCAGGGACATCAATGGTTCTTGTTCTCAGTTTATATTGTTTGTGGACCTCATACACAGCAGAATCATAGCCTTGTTTAAAATCAAAAGACTCTCCCGTCTTGGTCTGAAATTGTTTTACATAAGGGTAGTCTTGGTCTTCTTGAGTGAGAAAGATTTGCTGCTCATTTTTCAAATCTACCAAGTTCATGTGAGTCTCTTCTGTGGGCTCACTAGAAGTGGATGCCTCTGCGTAGTTTTCTTGGAAAGGAGGCCTAATATCATGGTCGGGACTAGCCCTTCCAGCGTTTGTGGTTTGATTTTTCCTAAAGTTTGGGTTCCTTATGGTGTTGGGATGTTGTCCTTCCCATGATGATTTCCTCTCAACACTTTCTACTTTGTCTCCCAACCTATGCATGCCATTGATAATAGCATCTAACTTCTGGTCTAAGGCTGAGGGTTCTTCCTTAAAGGTAGTTCTTCTCTCGGTTCTAGCTCTATTTCTTTTGGCAATTAGGTTTGCCTCCAAACTAACAGCAACATTTTGCATCTCTGCAAGGTTTTGTTGGGCTCTTTCCCTTAATTGATAAGCCATTTCAGCATCAAAACCATCAGGGAATTTGTACAAAGCAAGATCAGGTGGAGGTCTTAAGTTCTGTGGTATTGCATTATAAACATTATTGAATCTTGCACAATAGTGCAAGACAGTCTCCTGAGGGCCTCTTTTGATAGTGTCATACTCAGATAATATGTGCAAGGGGTCTTTCTTCATCTCCCATTTGTTGATAAACGACTGATATAAGGCTTCAGGGTCTACTATGGAATTCGCTGCGAGTGCTCTAAACCAAGTCCTGACATCTCCGGTCAAACTTTGGACAAAAATCTTCATTATCACACTATCATCGTCAGTCTCATAACTCTCAAAGTAGTCCTGCATTTTCTTTGTGTGCTGAAGGGCCGTGCAGGCATTTGTGCCATCAAAATAGGTAATTTTAGTCTGGTAATCCTGAGGCATAGCCCCAGGATTTGCAGGCAGCTGTAAAGGTGCATATCTATTAGCCATATTAACAGGGATAAGTGGAACAACTGGGGCAACTGGGATAATTGGAGTAGTAGTGGTGGTATGCGCAGTGGATGGAGGTGTGGAAACAGGGTTTGTAGAAGTGGATGATGAACAAGGGGAAGTAGGGTTTGGGCGAAACAAAACTTTAACAGGGGCTACAAAATGGCTACGCTGAACTGTTTCAGGACTGGAAGCCGTCAAACCTTCTTGTCGCTCTTCTTTTCTAAGGATATTAGGAATTATATTGGGGTTTTCAAAAACAGCTGAGGGATTTGGATTTGGATTTGATCTTGTGTAACTTGAATGCTTCTTGGGAGCCAGCTTCTAGCTTGTTTTTAGGAATCTTCTAAGAATACAGGTTAAACAGAAACTTTTAAAGGTCAGTTTCTTCCTCTGCGGAGCTTCGGACTGGTTTTGTGAGATTATCTGAGGAAGTCCCCAGTGGAGTCACCATTATGTTATCACCCAGGTTGTCCCTAAGCTCTTGAAGGGATACGGCCGAGGTAACCACAAACCAATCTTTGGATTACAGGTTCTAGCCCACCTGTAATCAGAGAGGGCTCTCTCTTGATGATTTAGCTTTGTTGATGATGATTTTAAGCTAGTTATTGGGTTCAGTGGGTTTTGTTTAGTTTTGGATGGTGTTTGAATGGAAGGAAGATGCTTTCAAGTAGAGAGGCATGCATAGAGTGATAAGTTTCAAACCATTGGTCTTGGAGTCAAGGAGTAAGACCGCAGGTAAGCTTTCTTGATCATAAGAGGAATATGGAGCAAGGTAGCTGCACATGAAACAACCTTCAAGCTAAAGAGATGGAGTGAAATGTAAGGAATGAGAGGCAATTAAGAATCTCTTAATCAGCTTAACAGAGGGAAGGAGAATGAGCTCTATCTAGGGGCAGTTAAGAATCCCTGGATAATTGTCACATATGGTGAATTAGGGAAAATATGAGCCAGATGGAATTCATATTTATGCCTAAAATAGATGAAAACATAAAGAAACAACAAAAATTGAGCATAGAGTGCACTTAAACAAATTCTAAGCTAATCTTTCTTTCTGCTGCTTAGATAATGATATATGAATGGAAACACAGAGGTAAGAAACACTTATTGAGTCATGTATCAGCACAAGAATTCCACAGTCACTCTTCAACCATTAAACACAGTACACAATTCATTCTCCAAGCTCGTAAGAAGTCTTTGATTATAGAAATTATCAAATATATAGTGCGAGTCTCTGCTCAAGAAAAACATCCAACCAACAAAAACCAACCCTTGTTCTATTGTTCAGGGCTATCTTTATAGGTAAAATATCCAGAAGTATTTATTACAACTGACCTAAACAGGTCTGCGGAAAAAACTTTTTAAACCTAAACTTGTGCTGAAATTAAATGCAAAACATATCTATTGAGCTGCGCCCGAAGCAACTGATTCAAAAGAGTTAATGCAGTGTCCTCTGTGACTTGGTGCAGTGCTGTTGGAATAATTGAGCTTCGAGCTTTGGTTCACTAATATTATGTGAGTTTTAATGTGCAGTCACTGTGATGATGAGCTTTGAATGGTTCCTTAACTACTACTTGACTTTCAAGGATTTCTTTTAATGTTTTATTCGCCTCGAGCCCTGAGAAGATTTTCACTAATACGCTTCGCCGCAACACTGATACTCTTTGACATGGATTTTGGCTTCACATTTGCTCTGATACTCTTTAATGCCTGAACTAGGTCTCTCTCTTTCTTCTGATACGTTAAAACTGCAAAATCGGGCCTTTTCTGCTCTTTTCGGCGCAAAAACGGCTATGGAATCAAACGATTCTAATCACGCATCGAAAACTACCTCAGAACTTGAATTCGGGCCTCCTAAGATGCATTTTCGCGCTTGCGAGCCCTTCTTTGGCGGGTGACGTCAGCATGACGTCAGCAGTGGGTCATGGTACAACGGATGACGTCAGCGGGGTGACGTGGCAGGGTGATGTGGCAGGGTGCTACATGGTTCGGTGCCTTATATGTTTCTGCGATGCGATAGCGGTAACTGAAATGCTGTGATCTGCGATGAATTTGCAGTGAAACCTGTCTTAATGATAAATCATGTTTTAAACGAAATATATGAGTAAATGAAGGCATGCGGCGAGGAAGTATTTGTGATGCGATATATTCTCTTGATGCTATAGCAATGTCGCATCGGAGCAAAGGGAAGAGGCATGCACTTTGGGAACAAGACTATTGCGACCACCGATTTCCGATTGGTGATATCGCATTGGCGGTAGGGGTAGGGGCATATAGTTTTTTCGATACGCCGATTTGCGAAATGGAATTGGCGGAGCATCCATCGGGGAGAACAAAAACTAGCCACCTTACCTTTGAGACCTCCGACTGCAATAATCGCGTCGGAGGGGTTCCAAAGGGATCGGAAGAATGTTAAGGCAGTTGGTGAAGATTATTGCGATTGGAAGAAAAGTATATACGCTTCTGAGGAGTATTTGCGGCCTCGGGAGGGGTCCGATATCCTATAAAAGAAGAATTTCATGCTTTGGTAGGAGTCCATTGCATTGGAAGATGGTTTTAAAGGGGCAAGATGAGGGTTCTTGCTATGTTTCAGAGAAACTTAGCAATTCCCAAGTGTACTTATGGTTATTTTTCAACCAAGGGGAGGGAATAAGTATGTAGGGGAGTTATTAACATAGTTTTAGTAGGGGATGGGGAGATAGATAGGGAGCTATATAGTAAGTTAGTAGTTAATATGAACATGATGAGAAAGCGCTAAGTGGGTGAATATTAGGCTATTAAGGGAAAAAATGATCCATAAAAGGAGTATGAATATTCCTTGAGTAAAGCAGATCTTTACCAAGGTGAATGATATGGAAAATGATGAAACTAAGAGGCATCAAGCAGATCTTGATCTCTTCAGGGAAATTAGTGAGTGTTTTGGGGAATAAGGAAGAAGGGGGAAATTAGTCATGCCTCGCTTGAGTCTTTTAATGGCGACCGCCTGATAACTGTGACTTGAACAGATATGACACTTGAAAACATGAAATTGATCACAAATCAACATTCTGCAACCTCAAAAATACCTGCCCAACCTACTTGCCTAGCATTTTTTCTTCTTTTTGTTTGGGTGCACTTAGACTTGTAGACCCAACTTTTCAAATTTTTTTTTTTTTTGTCCTCCTATCTACATCTACACTTATTTCATCCAGGGGCTCAGATTAAGTTGTTGAGCTCCCTTGCTTCTCTACCTATCTAAGAATCTGCCAAGATTAAGCTGTTTGGACAGATATTCATTCTCTATATTCTAAAACAGGAAATTGAAATCTAGGGAGACCAAGATTAAACTGTTTGGATCTCCCTTTAGCCGAAAATTCTTCAACAAATGGAATAGTATATCAAAATTGGAACACATCAGTGGTACTTGAACTGGCACATTCTCATGGCATCCTTCTTTGGCCTCTGTAGTAAATATGGAACATTGCAGTATGCAAAGAATGACATATTTGGCATGTAAAAATGTCAATCATGAAAGATGAGTACCTGCTGCAGTAGGAGGCTAACAGTATGTTAAGTATTATTTTCCATTCATACCTTGTTAAGTTCTGTTTACTGGATTTGCTTATGCGTTATTGGAACTCTGCACTTATTGATGGAACTCTCTTTTTCAATTGATTATTGCATTACTTTCATAAATTCATTCATAGTTAATCAGTGAGTGTTTCAATTGGTAATCAAGTTCACAGAGTGAGTTTGTGAAGCATAGTAATCATAAACAAGTGCTGAAGGTTCCTGCTTGGGGAATAGGGTCTTGTTCTCTGTTATAGCATAACTAGTCTTTTCCTTTGCAGATTGATTTCTTTTCCTAGATTGTTCTTTTTAATGTAATCAAGGATTCTTTGATAATTGTCTGCAATAGATTGTTTTTGCTGTAACTTAGAGTAGAGCTTTAGTTTGCTTAAGGCAAGGTGTGATTAGTATATTTATTACTACAAATTTTGTTGCTTTTGAGATTGAGCATATACAGTGTGTAGTTGCCTTTGAAATAAACAAACTTCCCTAGGTTGATAATTGATTTAGCACTTAGTTGTTTGAATTAATGAGCAATTAAAGTGACCAACACAAGGGAGGTGTTCTCTCTAGTGATGCATCACTACCACAACACCTTGTCTTTGCATCATCCTCCCATACACGTTGTTGATGTCTAACAATTGTAGCTGCCTGCCACTATCCATCAAACATTGCGCTAACTCTAATTCATATGCTACAGATATTAGTTGAACCATGCTACATCTATGTTGTTTTTGATAATGCACTATACAATTTGTACTGCTGCCAACTCCGCATCTGCACTGTAAACCAACTAACACTCTCTCTCAATTTTTATTGCTATTATTGCAATTGAGAAGCATCCAAAAATGTTGAATCAACTATGTCTCTGTGCTACAACTATCTCGTGATTCTCTGACTACTACTAGCCTCTACAATGTCTCTCAAGAAATTTGTGTTTCTTTTGACTCTACAACTGAGCCTCTTACTTTGCTATCAACATTACTCTACGCTCCTCAGTATCTGATTGCCACTAGTCTGTAACTGTCACTCTAGAATCTAATTGCATCAACTAACATTGATCCAGCTGTTACTAAACATTGTGGGCCCATGTAGCAAGGTTAATGATTCATGAGGAAACATTATATGATGCTCACCTCAATGAACCCTGCCCAAATCTCTGCGCAAATCTGGGACTAAAGATCCATATCGTCCCACCTCACTCTTGGAGGTAGACTACAGATATGGTGAAATATTCCTCCAACCTAGAGGATAATTTATCTATCTCTTTGGATGGTGTCACTTGATGTTGCTTCTCAAGCTTTTCCTTCTTCTTTTGAGGACACTGATTACTTTAGTGGCCAAACTCACCACACACGAAGCACTTGATCTTAAATAGATCCTTTGTATTTTTTCTCTCCCTATGACCCTTGTCCTGACTGGGACCTTTTTCTTTCCCCTTTGATGCAAGTGGCATATTACCTTCCTCCTTCACACCTTTTGATCCCTTGTTGCTATTTCTATTGATGGAGCTCTTTACTAGAGATCGATTCATCTCTTTCTGTTACAGGTCTAACCACATCCTGTCATACCCTTATAATGTATCTCGCCCCAAAATGCCTTCAAAGATATTTCCCATTCTTCAGAGACACTGTTTAGGGCCAAACACAAAAGCTCTATATCTGGGGGAACCTCTCCTATAACTGTAAGCTCATCCTAGCTATCTCAAAATCTAGTTAGAAATGGATAAATGCCTTCAACCTTATGTATTTGAATATTCCTCAACATTTCTTTCAAGAACATCTTCCGCTGCTCGGAAGGATTCTAATATAGTCCCGAGAGAGCATCCCACATCTCTTTGGTTGTGTTCTTTCCAAATATATGTGAGATTATATGGTCTCAGACTCTGTCCAGGATCATCCACATCGCCTTGGCCATTTCTTCCTTGAATTCTTTCAACTGATTTTCATTGGTAGGTTCTGCCACAATGTTTTCTGGATAGGTTTTTAGGGCGTGCTCATCTAACAGGAAGGACATCCTAGCCTTCCCAATGATATAGTTGGAAGATCCCTCCAAATTGTCTTGATCTTCAAGCCCAGTTGTGTCCATCTCTACAAAACCTCAAGTTGTAATATAAATCTCCCTCTTTCTCCTGCTCGACTGCTAGCTTTGCTATTCGCACTCCCTTCTAGATCGAGAAAATATTCCTACTAGAACTGCCTACTACAACATGAAATATTGGATTTCTGAACTAGAAAATCAGTGAGAGAAATATCCCTCTATGTGTGCACTTTCTCTTCCACCAACATTGAATATGTTCTATCAAATTACTGCAAACCCTCTATGTCTAGACAAGAAAATATGCTCTACAAAAATATTGAGCTGTTGCTCCCTCTGCTTGCTAGAATATCGTTTTTGGACAAATTAAATTTTCCTACAACTGCAAATTGAAAATTGAACCCTTGCCCAACAATTCGCACAACTTGGCTAGGAACTGTGCAACCCCTGAAAATTCCAGCGTGCTTCTCCCTCTAAATAGTGAAATTTTCCTTTTCCAACTATGAACTTCTTGTTAATCAAATATTCTTTGATACCATGTGAAAATTCCTTGAAATGCAACAACTGGAAATATTTATTCTAACTGATAAAGTAATTATGTAGTTTATTTTGTTTATGACAAAATAATCAAATTTTCACATTGCAATTTCTTCACCAAGTTAAATATTGTTGAAGCAAAAAATAGGAACTGAGAAATACTAGCACACACAAAAATTTTGACACCATTATTTTTGGACAAAAGTCCTTAGAAAAACCCATTGTGTGAAACCAATGTAGCAGCTCAGGGTTTGTATTTTATCATATGCAGTAGAAAATATGAGTACAATATGGATATAAAAAATGACAATATTATAGAGAGAATACTGGCAAAAATAATGTGAAGAAATTTTCCTCACCCCACGATCAATCTGACACTAAAACTGGCCTCAGAAACCCCTTTGTGAATTTCCCTGCATAACCCTCTGCGTAGGCACAATTTCACAATGCCTAGATCTCTCTTTGAAATGCATGTCTAGTCTACCACTGACTTTGTAAGTGTCTTTCCCTGACTTTGTGAATTTTTCCTACCTCTGGATCTTTGAAATGACCTCCTGAATCTGCAAATCGAATTGCCTCCTAGAGGCTACCGTGCAACCTCTCTGTGACTATCTCTGCCTCCCTGAAAAGAATCCGTGGAACTAGAAATCCTTCCTCTAAATACCGCTAACCTCTCCTTCCACCTGTAACTCACCCACTGGCTCGATCTCCACTAATTATTCACTCCATCTACTGAGAATTAGAAGTGCCTAGGGAAACTGAGTATCTGCACTAGTGTGTTTTCCATCTACCCATCGACCTCCTTTTATAATCTCTAGTTGGAACTCCAATGACCGATATTAAAACTTAATCGACTACTAAGATAATCTCCAAGAAATCTATGTGATTTTATAGAGAATTATCACCTTTCTCAATTATTACTTTTAATTAATCAATTTACGTATGTTAAACTTAGCCATTTTTTAATTATCGATCAATTAATTTAATTGAACCATCTCTAGGTGGAATTTCCAGAAACAATTTCTGGGTTTTGGAGAACTCTTGCATTTTAGCCTCTGCAAAAAATTTCAAGTCTATAACACCATATGCTTCTACAAAAATTAACACTACATCTTAGCGAGGAAGGTGTTCTCTTTAGTGTTACTGCCAACACACCATATCTTTGCATCATCCTCCCATACATGTTGCCAATGTCCAACAACTGTAGCTGCTTGCCACTATCCATCAAACATTGCACTAAGTATGATTCATCTACTACTGATTATAGATGAACCATGTTGCATATGTGATGTTGTTGACATTGCACTGTACAACCTGTACAACTCCCAACATTGCATCTGTACTGCAACCCAACTATGCTCCCTCTCAACTATTTCTACAACTATTACAGTGACTGCAACTGAGAAGCATATAAAAATATTGAATCAACTGTGTCTCTGTGCTGCAACTGTCTCCTGCGTCTCTGACTGCTACTAGCCTCTGCACTATCTACTAAGAAATCTGCACTGATGTTGACTCTTCTATTGAGCCTCTTACTCTGCTATCAACATTGCTCTACGCTCCTTAGCATCTAACTGCCACTAATCTACAACTGTCCCTTTGGAATCTGACTGCATCAAATGATGTTGATCCTTCTTATACTAAATACTATGTGCCTCTGTAGCAAGGCTAATGATCCATGAGGAAACATTATCCAATGCTCACTTCAATGGACCTTGCCCAAATCTCTACGCAACTCTGGGACTAAAGCTCCATATCGCCCCACCTCACTCTTGGAGGTAGACTACGTACATGCCAAAATATTCCTCCAACTTGGAGGATGATTTGTCTATCTTTGCGGGTTTTTCCACTTGATCCTGCTTCTATTTCTTGTACTTCTTTCTTTGACACTAAGTAGTGTAGTGGTCAACCTCACCACAATTGAAGCACTTGATCTTAGATAGATAATTTTTCTTCTTCTTCTCTCCCTGCCACCTTTGTCCCTGACTGGGACCTTTTTCTTTCCCCTTTGATGCAAGGGCCACATTGTCTTCCTCCTACACACCTTTTGATCCCTTGCTTCTATTGTTGTTGATGGAGCTCTTTACTAGAGATCACCTCATTTCTTCCTGCTATAAGTCTGACCATCCTATCCCACCCTCGTAATGTATCTCGTCCCAAAATGCCTTAGACGAATATTTCCCATTCCTCAGAGACATTGTTTAGGGCCAAAAGCACAATTTTTGTAACTAGAGGGGCCTCTCCTATGGATGCAAGCTCATCCCAGATATCCTACAATATAGTGAGAAATGGATCAATTCCTTCACGCTTATACATTCGAATATTCCTTAGATTTTATTTCAAGAACATCTTCCACTGCTCGGAGGGATTCTGATATAGACATGAAAGAGCATCCAACATCTCTTTGGTTGTATTCTTGCCAGATATATGTGAGACTATATGGTCCCATACTCCATCTAGGATAATCCACTTCACCTTGGCCATTTCTTTCTTGAATTCTTTTAGCTTATCTACATCGGTAGGTTCTTCCATAATGTTTTCAACATAGGTTTTCAGGTTGTGCTCATCTAATAGGAAGAATTCCCTAGACTTCCTGATGATATAGTTGGAAGCTCCCTCCAACCTGTCTTGATCTCTATGCCCAACTGTGGCCATCTCTACAAAAACTCGACTTGTAATGGAAATATCTGTCTTTCTCGTGCTTGGTTGATAGCTCTGTTATTCACACTCCCTTATGGAGTGAGAAAATATTCCTGTTGGAACTGCCTGCTTCAAATATAAATATTTGATTTCTAAACTACAAACCCTCTGAGAGAAATCCCTGGGCTTTGTGTGTTCACTTTCTCTTCCACTCGGCACTAAATCTTCTCTAGTAAATTGTTGCAAACTCTGTGCCCAGGGAAGAAAATTTGCTTTGCAAAAATATTGAGTTGTTGCTCCCTCTTCCTGACGAAATCACTTTTATGGACAAATCGGATTTTCCTACAACAACAACTAGAAAATCAAACCCTTGCCCAACAATTCGCATTGTCTAGTTAGGCACTGCACAACCCTTGAAAATTTTGACTTGTTGCTCCATCTGGACAACAAAATTTTCCTCTTCCAACTTTGAGCTTCCTGTCTGTTAATGCCCAGGTTGTTCCCTATGACTCCCAAGGGAATACAGCCGGGGTAACCACTAACCAGTCTTTGGACTACAGCTTCTAGCCCAGCTGTAATCAGAGAGGGCTCTCTCTTTAAGGT
>APFE031724844.1:0-34350 GCA_000404065.3 Pinus taeda
TATAATATTAATCATGTTTATAGTATTTCCCCATAATACATACATTAAATTATGTACTTGAAGGGTTTAGTTATTTTGCATCTCACAACTTTTTCAACAATGAACCATACTCCCTATGTATTTTACTATTAATTTCTAGCTACTTACATCATATAAAAAATTATATGGACACACCAATCCAACCCTAGATGGTTATTGCATCCACTATCCCATCATAACATAGTAAGCCAATTATATGTTATTTGATAGTAATGTCTACCCTTATCCCATGGTATTATAATTATATGATATTTGAAAATAAGGTCCTCCCTTATACCATCATGATTACCCTCTTTATTTTCTTAGGTGCCTGACTAAACCTTATTGACAATGAATTAAATATGGTCCTATCTCTTCATGCCCAGTTGTATCATGGGCGATTAGAATAACGCCACATCCCTTGGAACCATGTGGTCTCACCCTCCACCATGTACCAGGGCTTCCTTGGTTGATTAAACACTGCACGAAAATACCTCAAGGGTGGTGATTGTCTGAGAATAGATCGACGATTCACAATAAAAATTCTAACCCTAAGTGAATGAAGCCCTTATGCCTTATCCCATTTTCATCATCACATGGTGTCACTCTATATTTTCAAATGGTTTTCATTATTGAATGTGTCGAAGGTGTTTCTTTGTGCTTGAGGTATGGCTCCTCACTGTCAAAATGCTTATGGGGGTGGCTTAAGGATTCATGGTGGCTTTCCCTATTGAACACCCTAGTGGCACTGGGGTTCCTTCATGTTCTTCTTAGTGTGGCTCTTGGCATCTATGCCATTTCAGGGCTTTACGGCCTTCCAAAAATTAAGGTATGTTTTTTCTTTCATTTTATCATTGATCACACTTATTTCCCTATCCCGGTTATTAGGAGAACCTTAATAATTTCACCATTTAATGTGGGGTTTCTTCGGGCGTAGGATTTGGAATGGTCGGTACATCTTCAACAATGGAGCATGGCCCTTCACCCTTACACGTTATGTGGTGATTTAATTTGATGATAAAAAAACATAAATGTTCCTATGAATTCCATTCTAATATTCAAATTTAACCATGTTTGATATGCACTATAGGCTCCATATCCAGTGGCAACAGTTCTCATCCCTTCCAAAGGTATACTCTTGGGCTACTATATTTGTTCTATTCCTTTTAATATATATATGAAGGAGCATTATCTTTTTCATGAATGATTGTTTTTGTTATTTCATGGCAGGTAACTTTAGTCCCTATAGCAACTACGGAATTTCTTTACATACCTTCATTGAGCTAACTTTACACTATGTCCCACTACCTAGTTGGTCCTAGAATCTCATGTTATCCTAAAGGTTTTGTTCTGGTTTCACTTCCTACATGGAATGCTCCTCTGATTTCGTCACTATGTTTTTCAGATGGGTTAAGTTCAAACCCTCTTGGTTATCATCATGTAGTGAAATCAATTACTCGCCAGTTTGCCTTTAAGGTATTTGTTTTTTCTCTTGATAGCGTTCTCATATTCATTTAGGAATCTATCTATATTGTAATAATTTAGACATCTCATTGAGATGTTTATTTGACAAAGATATTCCTCACCCAGCTAGGTTAATGAGGTCGATATTTAATGTTATACATTTCAGTTCAATAATGCATATTTTATATGAAGAGTTATATATATTTCTCTTTTAAATTCTAATTGCTTTGGTTAATGTAGCTTGACTTATGTAACTTTGTTCTTTTGGTGCATGAATTGTCACGTATCATAATAAAATTTAAAATCATATTGCTACTTTTTATTTCCTCTTGCCATGACCAGGGTTCTTATTACAATTCTGATCCATGGTTAGATTGAATAGTCCTATTCCATTATGATCATTTTTGGCTTTCTCTTTTTGTTTTGTTTTTTTAAGTCTCGAACTAAGAAGAACTATGTTCATCCCCTTCAATTTGTGGAGGACTCCTCTTGGCTACAACTTCGACTGAGACACTGCTTCCTTGACATGCATAATTATGCAAATGAAGGTCACTATTAAAGCGTCCAGTATTTAATATGTGTATTGAAATTCCCTTTTTATTTATGTTGAAATGTGTAGTGGCTCCAGATTGCTTAACTCCTGGATGCCTCATTTTAGTATTATGAATGCTATTATGGCATGTTTAGTATAGCATGGGATATCTACTTCCTTTTCATTTATTGTATATATTCCATGATATTTCTTCACATGTGGGCATAGTCTAGACCATTCATGAATGCATTTATGATATATTTTAATTGTTATTCCATTCTTAATTCATTTTGTAAATGAGGGTTACTATAGTTACTTTATTACACTAAAATAAATTTCACTCAACCTAATTTAAGTTTATTAACCTGCTAAATGGATATTCATTAATTCCTGTCCTAGGTTTATTTCTTGTTTATATAAATGTAACTAAAGTCCATCTAGACTTTTCTATGTCATGGTTATGAACCGGTCATCAACAATATAGTAAATACGTCCATTAAGCCGCTTTACTGCCCTTAATATCTTTGGGTCTGGTTATTAGAGTGGGGACATAACTAATTCTAGAAATACTTATACAGTTCCCTACTTTCCCATCCACCTTTGCTCAACTTCCGTAGAGATTTGTCGAGCACAGATATAATAGTTTGTGGTCTCAAAATTCTCAGTTTCCCTTAGTGGAAAACTAGGCTCCTAACAGTTTTCGACAAGTCTGGTCTACATTTATAATGGGGAAGTTAACACCCTTTTCTTGGCTCACCCCTAGGCCTTACTCTATTCCAATCTCCACCCTGCTAGGTCAATATTCTTACTAAATTGCATGCTAAGAATAAATTCAGTAGTCATTTAAATTCAAATTCATAACTCATTTTTTCATGACAATATGTATACATGAATAAATATGAGAAGCTTCCATAAGCATTGAAATTATATTGCATACTCATTTACGCATAATTATACATATAGGAATATATAGGAAAATGATTACCCAAAATTACTTATGCCTAATAAAAATAACAAAAATAATTATTGTAATATGATCTAACATACTTTTATACCATACATTATGAGGGACTTAGGAGAAATTCCTATGTTAGAATCTATGTAAATCTAATCAGGATGATGGACATGTTGTTACAAGAATTCCTATTTTTGCAACAAAATTACACTGGATAAACCAATTTCCCTCCCAACCATGAGCCTTAACTCTTGGTTCCCCTTGGGTTGAGATCAATCCTTCTCCTAAGAACCAACAACCTCTACTAGTCTAGTATAGGTTTTATTTATATTTTACTTTCCCAACATAATTTCTAAAATGATGTCCAATTTTTTTGGGAATCTCCTCATCCCCATAATCTAGGATTATTCAGTTTTTCTAAAAAAATGATTACCTTTCATCCTTTAAATCCCACCCTTTTCTTCTACAATGTTTTTCCACCCCTTCCAACGTTGTTTTCCCTGCATTGGGTGATTTGTGTGGATTCCTTTCTCTACTTATCGAGAAAATCACATAGTTCTACTCCAAGAGGATTTTATTCAGAGTGAATTGGGAAAATTCAGTGGCCTACCTCTTTTCCTAAATCCAGTCCATTAATCTAGTACTATGGATCAAGATAATGATCTCAATCTTATTTTATTCTTTCCAGCTAATTCCTTGCAGCATCATTACTTATTATTTCAACATAAATAATTCCATTATCATAGGTTTTTTTTCCATAAACAACTCAGCCAACTTGTAAATATTACCAATATTTTTATCTACTAATTATATTGTCTTAATCATTATGACTTTATAAACCACAAAAAAAGAGGAATATTACACTTTCATTATGTGAATTACAAATGTGTGGAAGAAACTTTCTGTCACAGTATATGGAAGAAGCACAATGAAAGATTTGTTCGCATTTCCACACTCAAAAACAAAGAAATTAAAATTATATATATAATATATATAATATATATAAGAGAAGAGAGAGAGAGAGAGAGAGATATCTAAAACATTTCTTAGATTTAAAAAATTTAAAATATATAACTACAGGGTTTCAATAATCAAAATAATAAAACTTTCCCTACATTTATATGTTTACACTATATTTTTTATTGATTATTGTGGGGATCCTGCCAGGTGATGGGATACTCTATGTGGTACAAGGGCTCGACACACCGAGTATTAAAAAATTAATGATGGCTTACCCTGTATACACGCATACATTAGAATAACTTTCAAATCCACCTGTTCAGAAGGTAACTGGAGGTTAACTTCTCTCTATATTATTCTAACTGCTCATAATAGAAACATGGAAAAAATTAACATGGAATATAGACCATATGTAGCATGTTGTGTGGAGGTGAAAATATATAAGGATAATTATATTTAAATTTCTAATTCCATTACATAAAAAAAAAAAGAACAATGGTAGTCTTGTTGATTTTCTAATGTCTTACTAACCCAACACAAAGACATGTGCATTGGAAATATGTACAAGAAATTTTGTACGACATCAAATTGGTTCGAGGGGAAAAGTCCAAAAAGATATGAAAAGTGTGACATAAAGGTTCTCCAACACATAAATAATTTTTACACATTCATTATTTCACACACTAAAAAAATCTAAATTTTCACATTTGATAAGAAAACAAATATTTTGCACCATTAAAATTCAAATAATAAAAATCATTTGCATTTTCATAAATGTATTACAATATCACAAGAAAATAATTATAATTTTCTTGTTGTCAATGAATGTCCATTGAATTACTATTTTGAAATAGAATTGTATAACTCAGTACTCTAGATTACATTTTATTTCAATGTACATAGCAATATTTATGATTATGATTTTATTGTGCATAGTGTGATAGTGCAGAAAAAATATTTCATTTTTGGAGTATGGAAGAAGCACAATGAAAGCTTTGTTTGAATTACTATTTTGCAATAGAACTGTATAACGTCAGACCCTAGATTACATTGGATTTCAATGTACATAGCAGTAATTATGATTATGCTTTCATTTTACATAGTGTGACAGTGTGGAAAAAAGAGTTCATTTTGTGGAGTATGGAAGAAGCACAATAAAATCTTTCTTCGCATTTCTACACTACACACAATGAAATTAAGTCAATTAAAAATAAAGGATTTAAATATATAACATTTGTTGAATTTTACAAAATTAAAACATATAACTAAAACGTTTCCATAATCAAAATAATAAAATTTCTTAGCCTGATATGTTTTCATTGGATTTTGTATTGACTAGTATGAGAACTTGCAGTGACAGATACTAAGTACGGTACAAAGGACTCCACACCTAATATTAAAAGGTTAATTATAGCTTACCCCACATACTCACATAGGTATGAATAATTTTTAGGTCTAACTTTGTGGAAGGTAATTGGAGGTTAACTTCTCTCTATATTATTCTAACTACTCATATAGAAACATGGAAAAATAAACATGGCATGTAAACCTATGAAACAAGTGTGTGGAGGCAAAAATATATATGGATAAATGTATTTAGATTTCCAATTCCATTTACATATAAATAAAATGAAAAATGATAGTATTTCTCATTTTCTAATGTCTATAGACCTATGTTGAAAGTGCCTTTGCTAGAAGATGATTAGTAGCACTAACAAAAGAATGTGTGAAAAGCTAACACATATATGAGTTAAAGTTAGTGTAAATGGGAAATGTGCATCAATGCTTCTTTTGGAATTTGACTAAATATTTTACACAAAAGCCTTTGATTATTCACCCAACTGCATAGATTCTCTTACCAGTTACAAGACAAACATATTATTGTAGTCATTTCTCAACTAATTGATATCTAAAACAATATGCGCAAAACTAAGGTATATATGAATTAAAGACTATCAAACCAGGCCATGTGAAGAGCTAAAGTAGATATTTAAACAATTCATATTGGATATGGGAAGGGAAAAATGTAAGTTTAATAGTATTGGAGAAGATAGAATCAACATGGAGATGATCAAATTATTATCAAGTTCTATAAAAATGTCGTACACGATCAGAATGTGCGAAACAAATATCCAAAGGGCATAATGTCTAGGGAATTTTTTCATATCCACAATGAATTCTTTGCAGAAAATAGATGTACCAAATAAGTAATAATGGGATATAAATGTGTGTGACCATGCAAAATTGAATATATATAGAGAAGGGAAAAAACTGAGGCACATAAGAATATGCCAAGCCAATTACTATGTCGATGCTAGTCATGTCATTGGCTAAAGACTGTGTGAAAGTAAACAATGTACATAGGTAAAAGCACAACTTATATTCTCAAAAACTTAAGCAAAAACATCATCTCAGAGCACTTCAGAAAATTGGCAAACATATTTATAATTAAAATAGAGTAATTAGTGTCTATACTTAAAAAATCTTCAACAATAACCAAAATAGTTACAGTAATAAGAATTGTACCTAGATTCAAATGCCAATTATAATAGCTATAATTAAAATAAACACGAAATATGTAATGTATTTTTGATAGCCAAAACTATTGTTTAACATTCATTTTGATTCTGATCAATAAAAGGACATTATATATAATGTAAAATCTCAAATTATTTCCTGGAAAATTTATGCAAAACATTATCTTAGAATTATGGAAAAAACTAGTGAACAACCTCAGAATTGGGATAGAGTAATAAATATTTATCATTGCGAAGTCTTGAATCGTAATAAATAGAATTATAGTAAAAATAACTATATCCAGATTCAAATGGCAATCACCATAGATATTCTTAAAATAAACACCAAATATGTAACAAATTTCTAACAACCAAAATTGTTGTTGTACATTCATTTTCATTTTGATCAATAAAAGAACATTATATATAATATAAAAGAACAAATAATATGCCCCAAAACTTGTTTTCAATACTTTTTTTAGCAACAACATAAAACTCAGACCTATACAATATTTTTTGCAAAACATTACCTCACAATCCATCTCCATTTCGTTCAATTACAGAAAATTGGATATAGTATAAAATCTCAAATTAGATCCTCCATAACTTGCTTTCAATTAATGTTTTTGGGTATGCCACAAAATTTAGACCTATACAAGATCTCATGAAAAACATTTCATGGGGAATTTTATAGAATTGGTAAACAAACTCATAATCGAAATGGAGTAACCAAAATTACAACAATAATTGAATATAGTCTTTGTAGATCCATATTAAGCATGATCCATATCCTTTATCACTGAGGATACTTATATTGATAATGAGATTTTTCTGACACCTAAGCTTAGTAGCATATTCACTATCACAGTGTTTCATTGTTTCTCTTTAAATTTCCAACCCTTGGATTTCGAAAAAGAGAAATAATTGTTCTATAATAAATTAAATATGCATATTAAATGATAATTTAATTTTAAATAAATCTATATAGAGAAAAGAAAGCATGTGCAAATGGAAGAGATTATGTAACCGAGGTGACATTTAGATATTAAATTAGTTCAATTTTTTTTGGCGCATAGAATAATACTTGATTCCTAAAGTGCTTATCAAAATTTTTAACTTACTTGCAAAAGTAAATGCATTTTCCCAATGGGGACTTGGATTAGGTTCTTTTGGACCATAATATGGAAAATTTTCCTCTAAGGAAAATCAAGAAATTGCATGTAGAAACTGGCTTAGTTCATGATAACATATCCAACAATCTTGAGTAATTAATTATTAGTAGAAAATAAAATGAATGTTCCAAGTTTTATGAGTACTCATAATATGTAAAAGCAAAAATCGTGATTGTTTGACTTCCAATAGTATTTTAGATTCATGATTTTTCAAGGAATCTCTTTAGCTTGTCAAGGATGTAATATTTCATTGGAGTGAATGTAATCTCTCATTTCACATATTAATTGATATCTCATTTTAAATTTTTTTAGCTTATTCTTAAAATTTCCCATCCAAAGTAGAGTTCTTCTCATTAACATTAACAAAAGTAATTAGCAATTTGCTAATTTCCTCCGTGGTAAAATCATTTATAATATCAAATTCTATTTACTTTGACAATTTTTTCTTATCAAATTTGGCCATCAGCTTGTGTCTCGAAATTATTCCAGAGTCACATGTGATGCATGGACCTTTTAGATCCCATATATTCTATACAACCTTGACATTGGCATAAACTCTTATACTCTCTATGATTTCTTATTAAGGAATAATATTCTCTAGTGTTCTAGTTCTCTAAGGCCATGTATATTTGATTTGCTTCATTCGATTAGCATTCAAGAGTCCCTGCTTATTTTTATCCACATCATAAACTAAATCAAGATTTTGGCTAAAAGAAGATAAGTCATTGTTTATGAAATACATGTCTACATAGTGATAGCATTCAATGCACTCAACAAATGGCATAGTTTTTTTGTGCTAAATGATGCAAATAGAAGCATGCTTGCCATGGATGTCCAATAATTTTAAATATTTAGGAATATTACTAATAATACATGTTTTCATTACATTAAGTAAATTGATGGGCTTATCAAATCTATGTGATGTGCCAGTGGTAGAAATTACTAGTGGTGGTGCCTATATTACTAGTGGAGTCATCAACAAAGTACCCAAATTTGGAGAATTTTCATGCTCTTTTATTATTTCTTCTGTCTTAGGTTCTCCACTTCATATTGGCTAATAGACTATGCATGTACATCAGTGGTATCTTGAGAAAATTTCATGAGCCTCATGGTTCCAACCCTAGAGAGATAAACATGCGTTTTTTATTTATGAATAACCTTCTTGTTACGAACCTTTAATTTTTCAATTTTCAATTTTTTATTGGCCCAATCATAGTTTGCATTTTTCAATGTGACAAGACAATCATCGAATGTAGTGACTCTTTCCCAATTTTCTCCATTATTTTTTGATTTGTTGTTACACTAGCGTTAACCCAATTAGGTGGTATAGTACTATGAACTTCCACGTCCATAACTTGTTTAATGATTTCTATTTTGAAGGAACTTCTAGATTTGGCTCATTCAACTATATGTCTTGTTTGTTAAATGAATCTCCAAAGACGATGTTCATCATCTCCACTACTTGATAGCCCACTCTAAACTAGTTTTTCACTTGCAATAGCTTTTCTCTATTTTTTGACATGAAGATCAACTGAAATCAATAACAGACATGGAAGGTATAATTTTTTTTATAGAATTTGTCCCTCTTTGACTCCTTTTGTACCAATGCTTGATACTTCAACAATTTCTTCAATATCTGTTACTAGTCCTGGATTTTTTTATGATGCATTTGGAATATGCTCAATTTTACCTATATCTTATGGAAATAAGTTCCCATACTTAATATTTTTTCAGTTCTCACTAAATGTACCTTCTTTATAAAAAGCTTCAATGGATTTACCTTTACCTAAGTTAAAATAATTTAAAGTCTCTACAAGATATGCAACATGAGCCACATTCTTCATTGTGATTTATTTAATAGTAAATGACAAATAAAGATTTTTTTTTCTTTCAAATATAACTAGCCAATAACATAATCGACTGTACACTTTAGCAACAAAATATAGTGAATTACCTTCAAACCCATAAATTCGAATTAGGTTACTACTTTCTCTTTCTTCATGTATACATTTTCCACCTAGGAAAACTTGGGCTTATGCAGAGATTCAATGAGGATATTATCTAGTTATCATGTAATTGACATTCTTCATAAAGGCATCTTGAATTAGACAAAAAATTTAAGAAGCATTATGCTTCCATGGTATGGGATACTAGAAATGCATTGGTTTTTCTTGACATTGAATTTATGATTATAGGGCAAGTCAAGAAACATATCATTGTAAATGAGGGTTGTTAGTAAATATGCCATCATGAAGAATATATTTCTCTTTGGAAAAATGACAAATAGAAAAGCTAATTAACTGGAAATGATATCAACATAGTCAAATATATAATATTTTTTGTATGAGTAATAAAGCATATAGATAATGTAATTTGGAACTTTGTTGTAGGTTCTAAACCCATCATGCGGGCATAGAACCAACAAACGCCTCTAAACAATTGTTTAAACAAATAAATACCTAGGATATAACTATTAGAAGGAACGTAAGAAGTTGGGTAAATGAATTCTTCAATAATGTTAGCCTTTCCTACTTCTAACTTCAGGAAACTATATGTTTCTAACAATTTTAAGAACTAATCAGGTAATGGTAGCTTGAATATTCATCTAAATGACTAGGGATTCAGAACAATATTTTTTGTTGGTAGAATAATTGTTCTTATTGTCGAATTGAAATTATTTTTTCACAAATGAACAATTTCTCTCCAATCAAAGACTTTTAGAATAGATGCAACATTCACCAATCCGCTAGTCCAAATCTTTTTTTTGTTATTCTCTTCCATTGGCATATTTACATACCACTTACACATTCAACCAATAAAATTTATCATTCATACAAGAAATATATTTAATTGTATCAGTGAAAATAACTTATTTCCTCCCTTTGTTAGCCATTTCAATTTTGTAGCCGAAAATACTCCGCTAGTCGAAAATGTTCTCAATGCTTGTTAACTACACAATTTTTTGGTTCCCTAAATAATCATCAGCTTTTACTATTTCAAGTGTCGAATATGTTACACAAGAAAATTTCAATAAATATCAATTGAATATACCAAATCTAGCATTTATGGAAAGTTGTGGAAATAAAACTTGAAATTCCAAAACCATCTCATCCGTTTACTATGCATCTCGCTCTTGATTTAATGTCATTTATATACGTGTCTTAGTGACTAAAGTTCACAATGTAAAACAAATATAGATTCTTTGTGATGATGGTGATTATCTTATTGGTTGTTAATAATAGTTCCCACTTTAAAACTGTGTAAGAACAATGACAAAAAGAAATTGTGTGGAGATGTGGTCAATTACCTTTACTACGAAGCAACTTGATCACTAGGATGGTCCCTACTACTATTTCATTATTGATTTTGATTTAAAAATAACTTGAAACAAAATTTTGAAAAACTCTAGAGATGCATTTAACTTTGGCCAATCATTTCAAATTTCTTTCCTCTCTTATACGTCAACCATATTTCATCTTTTATTCGAAAATACAAAATCTACTATTGATTTTTGCAAGGCTAATTACCCCTAAATAAATTTTAGTTGAAAAATTAATCCCGTTAAGAAAAGGTTCATGAATGTATGAAAGAAGTCTTTCATTAGATGGAAATGTGCAAAAGAAATGTGCAAAGTGTCAAATATATATAGAGGAAGGAAGATGTAGAAAGGAGACCTGAACCTTTGCATATTCCACACAACATTCATGCATATTTTGCTAAGCACTCTCCATTCGATAGAATGTAACCTTAAATTATCTTACATCATGGTAGCACAATCAACAAACTTGAATCATCAAATGTTAAATATGGAAGAAAAAAAATTAAAGATTTATGAAGACTCACAGTAGATGAAAGGAAGAATCATGATTGTTGAAGCATCGATTGCTTTTCTCATTGATGATTTGTTTGAAATTGCATCCTCACTTTGTAAATGAGCCTAAATGGGATCTTCAATATGTTGTATTTGTGGATAACAAGGAACCAAAAGACCCAACTTTTTGGACATGGACTAAAATTGTCACTGATCAAAATACAAAACATTGAACAAAAAATTACCATGAAATGGTCAAGTATTTCTTGAGTACATTTATTATTGAAAATACTAACCCCTAGTTAGTATCTTTGTCCGAGCACCTACATAATGATTTTCCATCAACAATGAATTAATAGCTTATCCCATTATCTTTATGTTCAACATTTTGTAGTTTGTAATTGAAATGTTGAAATCGTACATACTGGAAAGTTTATAAGTGATAATATAAAGAGAAATGTTAAAGATGCATCTGAAATTAATGAATTATTAAAAATTTATTCATTCTCTTATCTCTAAAGAAAAATGGCAGTTTTCAACATATGAAATGTCGAACAAAAAGTTATAATCACATGTTGAAGAATTCCCTTATTACATTTATTATTAAAAATACTTTAGCCCAATTTATCCCTACCTCCCTACAGTTTCACATTAATCAATTAATAAAGAAAAATCAGACGATAATACTAATATTCGACCATAAAAACGAAACTTCGTAACTAATATAGGAAGAAAAATATTGTAGGAAAACTTACAACAAATTCATTTTTGAGCAATATAGGGAGCAACAGGTGTAGGTGATTTCTCTTACTTTGATAACTTCTTGTGATGCATTTTAACTTTACTTGATTAAATTCTTATTTTGTTTATTCTTATTATTGTTATCTTTCATAAAAGATAAACTAAATTATAAATAACAATGACACAATAAGCCACAAGATATAGGCGATCAACTACGAGGAAAACCTCTCCAACTGAGGCCAAAACCCATCAAAATACTTCTCTTCTTATAGAATTTTAATTGAAGAATTCCAAGACCTATGACCCTTAAACAAGACCCTCCAATATCAATTCATCCTTCAATCTTGGTGAGCGTTCCTTACATAACTTCAAACAACAAAATTCAACCTTCTAGAAACTTTGACGCCACTAAGAATTTCTGCAACTTTGACCTAGTAGCTTCAGTATCGTCGACCTAGTAGCTTCATAGCTTCGACCTTGATGTAGTTTCAACAACTTCGACCTAATAGCTTCACAACTTTGATTTAGAGGAAACTTCAAAGCTTCGATCTTGTAACTTCACAACTTCGACCCTAGAGTTCCAAATCCTCAATCTTGTAGCTTCAAAGCTTCGATGCAGCTTCATAATTTCATTTAGCCTAGAAACTGTAGAAACCGTAATGAATGAGAGAGAGAGAGAGAGAGAGAGAGAGAGAGAGAGAGAGAGAGAGGCCCAAAATCTTTGATCTTGATATTATTATTCTTCATCTTCCTTTTCTAGCTTCTATCTTAAGGAGATCAAACTACCTTGAGTGAGTGTGCAAATGAGGTCGAATTCCTTCTTATTTATAGGCTTATGAGGGGTATGACTTTCTATCTTCAGGTTGAATTTTCCCATCATGTAAGATGACTTGATCTTTGTGCCATGATCAGGTCTTGGAGGATATTTTGACTCTATTTTGACTCAATAATTTTTTGTTTGCAATATGTAAAATTACCAAATGGGTTTTCAATACATCACAATGACTAAATTGACTTTATAACAAACTTAGAAGGACCCAATGGGTGCTTGACCTAAAAGAAAATTTCCCTTTAGAATGAAATCCATGTCTCAAGAACACAAATAATAAATTATTTTTCTCTTTTATTTAAATACATAAACTCATGATTACATATTCCATTATGAATACCAAGCCTAGTTAGTATTTCAACACTCCCTTTTAACTAGGGATGTATTCATAATCCCTACAAGGTACTTGGACATTCTCAATATGAAGAATTATCATAAGACGAGTCAGATTAGTAATCCATCTTTATAGCATCATATCATTCATCATTGTCACATAACAAGGCCTTGACTAATACCTCTATCTATCCACAAGATGAGAGAACAATACTGGAAACACCAATGATTTATAGACACCCTCATCATTGTCTCTCTTGAAACATACCCCACCTAGGTTCTCTTAGAGTATGTTCCATCAAGACCATTCTTATCCTGGATTCCCATTCCTCAAATAATATCAGTCCTCTATGACTACTCTTATCTTGGATGCCCTACCACATCCTCAAATAGTATTAGATGTCAAAGGCTTGCCCAATCATCCTTTCTGTCTTCTTAGGTGAAGACAATAATGATGTTTTTATCTCTCCCACTCAAATAGGGAGGATATTCTCATTCAGGTGAAGGAATGCATCCATTCTTATAAAATTAATGTACCCAAGCTCCCTCTTAATCAGGGACTTGACCAAGCCTTCTCTTGGCCAAGGACATGCTTCAAACAACTCTTTAGGTGGAGATTATGGGACAACCAACTACTTGAAGAGATCCTCTTTTCGATGTCATTAACTTATTTTTCTTTATTTATGAGTCTTCATATTTTTGGGACTTATTCATCAGCCATCGACCATCCATCACTTTCATTCATGAATCATGTCATCCATGTCATCCTTTCATTCATTTGAAAGTAATCCATTTTTCTATACCCGACCTTTCCTTCATACCTTTCTACCATCCTCACATCATGTTTCCTTCAGGATATTTCATCCTACCACATGAGTGTCATTTGTAAATGGCATCTACAACTCTTTCATTGGTAGCCCTGCATTAACCCATCCAAATATTATTCAAAAATAGAAAATGAACATTAAATCAAAAATACCTTTGTGATGGTCTTTCATCATGACATCTCCTTATTTGTACCAACATCCTGCATATATATTGACACATCTCCAAAACGATATACAATGTTAAGGGCCTCTTTCTTTTTTAGAATTTAGTGGGATCTTCATATCTTTCTTATGGAGATATCATATCCAAATATTCTAGTCCATGGATGTTGATTTCCTTCTTCATAGTTGCATTTTTCATGTTATATTCCTTTCTTTATTCACACATTTCCTCCTAGGAACTTCCAATCATAGTTCCTTCAACTTTTCAAAGCATCTCATATTTTAGATGAGGACAGATTATGTTGATTTCATCTAGTCAATGTGAGAATCATGCCTTCATACATCCTTTGGAAAGAGGAGATCCTTTCTTTTGGTCATACTCTTGAGGTAGAGCACTCATTTAAGCTATCTGAAACCATATGAAATGACTCTACTTTATTAAGTACATGCATACATACCTCACCTCTTTTCTTTTAGTCATCTAGACTTCCTTTGGCAGCTTCCTTCATTGAAATAACATCAATCCCTTGACCTATGTCACTTATTTTGACATCATACCATCATCGCATGAATCCCATACAAGTTGGAATTCTCTGTGAGACAATTGCGTCTTCCATAAGGTGAACCTTCCAATCAAGATTCCAATGCAGGATCTTTCTCATCCTCATCTTGCAGATGCTCCTTTTGAATGATGTATAATGAGCTATATACTAGATGACTTTATTTTTCCCATAACTACTACTTATGCTTCTAATGAGGTTTCCAAGAGCTACATGCTTCTATAGGTGACAATCATAGACTTTGATTTCATCTATCTTTCATTCTTCTTTATGATGGCATCACAAGTTATTTCTTTCAATTGTATGTTTATATGATGCCATCTCCTACCATGATGCATCATATCATGCTTCTAATGATTCCTACCATGATAGTTATAATTTACAACAGAAAACTTGAAATAGAAACTTGAAAATAACTAGGTGATGAAGACTATATTAATCATTGTAGAGATATTTTACTTCCTCCTTATTGGATTTCTTCTTTTTATCTTCTTCCACTTCTTTAATGATATGGGCTTCTTCCCTTCCTCTTTTTTTTTTTCCTTCTTGATATTTGGATAATATATCTTGTAGTCCCCATATTAATGAATCTTAGACATGTTCTTCTTCTTTTTCTGAAGACCAAGAAGCTAATGGTTGAGCTTACTCACTTGATCCTACATCAATTTTTTCCTTCAGCCTGGTTTCTTCGATTTTTCACAGTCACCATAGTTAATTGAATGATGTAGCTTACTTATTCCCATATATTCTTGACATAAAGTGCCCCCATTCTTCTAGTAGTGCATGGAGGACTATGGTAGCCATTTCTTTTCTAGACATTATTTCTCCCAACCGTTGGAGTTGGTGTCTCATTTATGACACCCTCATAAAGTATGTGGCTATTCCTTTTTTTATATCTTCATATTGTAGAGCTTGATCTTCTTATTTTAGTGGTTCGACAATTAAACCAATAATATGACCAACACCTTCATTTTCTATGAGGATCAAATCTATCCTTTTCTTCTATGCAAAAAAGTTTGACAACCCAACCAATTTCTTACTATTCTTGCAATATGAAGTCGTTTTGACATATTAAAATACACACACAAACACACACATGCATATATATAGATATAATTACTTAATTTTCAAGTGAATATACTCTTAGATGATAAAATATTCAACTTGATGCCTTCTTGATTTTGATGATGATATAGATAATAGAAGGTGTTTTCTTGGTGAAGATGTATTTCTTCAAAATTGAACCTTGGATCAAAGGGAGATCACTTTGATTCCAGGAAGACGATGATAATGATTTTTCCTGCTTTTATTCCTTTAAGAAAATGTTATTTAAACTTGTTTCACAACCTTAAATCTTGACCCTTCTTCAGAATTTCGACTTGATGTAGCAATTTTACAATTTTGGACTTTTTTGCAATGACCCTAGCTCATACATGTGGCTAGAAAATGGAAAAAATGTCCTCCTTTCTACTTCACTTGACTTGACTTATTTTTCTTCTTATTTCATCTTGCAAAGGAGACCTTTGTTGGCATAGAAATTTATCTTGAGGGGGGGGTGGGGCGGGGTGGGAATCAGTATTATCAAATCAAAGAATTTTTCATTTTCATACTCAGATACATATACGCTACTTCAGTTAAGGGAACCCGCATGTACACAAAACTGTTTCTAAAGCAACTAGCGTATATCCAGTAAACTTACGATTTAGTTAATCCATTAAATGTGTATCTTTAATCAGTGCATCCGAACTTTATTAACCATATGAACAGTAAACAGGTGCAATAAAACAAAACAGATCATCACACATAAGAAGCACACATGAACACCATGATGTAAGGTGGAAACCCATTGTCGGTGAAAACCACCTGCTGCAATTCGTCGCTATCTTCTTTTAATAAGAAACTTATTTTTACAATATTAATGTACTGGTGCAATCTTATACCAGTATGCAGGCTTCTACCTACAGAAGGCTACAACCTTCTCTCATTCTCCAGCTTCTCCTGGAAGGGAGCTACAACCCCCTTAGCTCTTGTACTAACCGATCCATTTACTAGTATGTAGGCACCGGCCTACTGAAGGCTCCAACCTTCACTCATTTTCCAGCTACTTCTGGAAGGGAGCTCCAACCCCCTAGCTTTTGTACTGGCTGATATGTTTGCCAATACGTAGGCGCCAGCCTATAGAAGGCTACAATCTTCTTTCTTCCTCCAAGGACCACGTTTCATAAATTTTCATACTCGATACTCCTGAATCACAACACCATAATTTAAAGGCCACGTTTCATCTAATTTCCATACTAGACCCATCAACAACATTGAAGAAAAAAATCAATCACCACTATAATACATCCCTCAACTACACTTGCATCATTGATCTCTGAATCACCCAATACTGAAACACTGAAACCTTGTCAACAACACAATCACAGAATAGACAACAGAACTCTGCATTAACAACCAGATCCAACTGCAACTTCAAAATATCATACTTCATATTGTATACACTACTATGATAAACCCAACCTGTGTGTATACACACTTTTACCAAAGATAACCCGCATATAGATCTACAAATTCTAACTTATAAATTTGCAGCTATTCCAGACATCAGAACATAGCATTTACAGAATAAGCATGCGTCAATAATTCAGATCTAGTCTATCCATGATCAAACCATATCATGATAAAACATTCCAATCCTTAAGATCCTGATCCATCATTCATCATCATCCACATGGGTGCATCCTTGGTTCAGGTCAAGCAAAGCATCACAAACCCATTACCTTCATTCTACATCTAACACTTCATCAGATATTCATCGCTTGCCCACTACATCTCTTGGCTTAGTGATATTCTCCTTATATAGGTTTAGGCCTCTCTCAATACCATGGTCCAAACCATGTAGAACCAATACCTTGGACCCAATACCTGGGGTCAACACTTCGGAACAAATACCATGGACTAATACCAAAATACCATGGACCAAATACCATGGACCAAATACCACGGAAAAAAACTTAGTTTTCCAACATGTACGTGCATTTCCTTATGTGAACCTGTGTGTGTACATATACATGCCTTTTGTTCTGCTAACCCGCGTGTATATGCACTTTCATCAAGGTTAACCTGTGTATACCTCTCTCTTGACCTGCTACACTATGATATGTCATCTGAGTGAGTTGCCATCAAGGACAACACATGTATCATACCTCTGAGTGAGTTGGCATCGAGGACAACACTTGTATCATAATTCCAAAAATCTCCCCCTTTGGACTTGATGGCAACCACCACACCAAGTCACTCTCCCCCTTTGACATCAAGGGCAAAGGGCAGACCAAGAAGTTCTCTCCCTTGGTATACCTTCTGTTATACATACTCCCCCTGAGTACCTGCTGAAATCTTTGATTGAGCTCCCCCTTTGTATATGCAAAGATGTACCAATCGTTCCATGCTCCCCCATAATGCAAACAATGCATTATTCTAACCATATGCTCCCCTTGAGCCTATGCCAATCCATCATCAACCAGAGCAGATAAGTGACTGAACCATATCAGACTTTTGTACTGTTGTTTTCCTTCAGAACATCATATACATGACTGTGCAGCATCTAACTTGTGTATATACACGACTTGTCTTCATCAAACCTGTGTACGAGATTTAGAACACTGATGTTCCACACTTTCAGCTTCCTCTGAGTCTGTCATGTCTGTGTACTCTGCTATGCCACATATTTCTGGCTGTACTTCCTTTTTCTTCCATATCTTCAACTGTGATGATGTTTTCTCCTTTTGGTATGATGCCCAAAATCTTCTCCTACATTCCTTTGCTATGTGTCCAAGCTTGTTACATGCATAACACCTTACATGTTTCATATTCTTTCTGTAGCAATCAACAACTTTTTGACAAAACATATTGCAAGAAAATCAATATCCCTTAAAGTACATGGAACGTGATGATCTTTCTGTGTGATGGTCTTGAGCCATTCTATTTCTGCATCTAGCTACAAAATGTCCAAGATTATGGCATACATAACATTCAACATTATTCATCGGAGGAAATAATCATCTATCACTTCCACAGTTAGGAGCAAAAGATATTCTTTGAGGAATTTCTTTCCTTGGCTGTTGATGGGGTTGTCTTCTCATCTCCTTGTTGAGCATTTTAGATTTCCCATTAGAGTTCCTTGCCTCACCTTGTGAGCTAGATTCACCTTCAACAGATTCATAAAATCCAAGACCAGTCTTGATAGCAGGCGACCTTTGAATACTAAGAATATCATCCAAAATCTTAGTACTATCTTGAAATCATAATAGTTTATCCTTTTCTTCTAATTTATCCCGTTCTTCCTTTTCCAAACATTCTTCTTCAAAATTTCTTCAGACTTTCTTCCTTCTCCCATTTTTTGCCTTAGTTTGAGAATCTATTTTTCTTGTTCTTCATTCAGCTCTTGTAGCATTTGACGAACTCTGAAGGCACATTTCAGCTGAGCTTTTAAGCTGATAATATCTTCTTTGAGCGCACTCTCCCTTTTTCTAGGTAGATCTTGTTGATCTATGATTTTATCTGATGCTTCATTTGCTTGTTCATCTTCAATCTGAGGTGATTCAGGATCTGAATACTTGCTTCCACTTAACGGCAGGCTATCATTGTTCCTTTGAGTTGTGTTCTTCTTTTTACATGATTTCTTTCCCATTGTTCTACGGATCTCCTTCAAGCTATCAAGCTTCTACCAAAGGACGTGCTCTGATTCCAACTGTTCGAAATAATACTAAGAGGGGGGGTGGATCAGTATTAGCAAATCAAACACTTTCTCATTTTCATACTCAGATACATATACACTACTTTAGTTAAGGGAACCCACGTGTACACGCAACTGTGTCTAAAGCAACTATTGTATATCCAGTAAACTTATGATTCAGTTAAGCCATTAAATGCTGATCTTTAATTAGTGCATCCGAACTTTATTAACCATATGAACAGTAAACAGGTGTAGTAAAATAGAACAGATCATCACGCATAAGAAGCACACATGAACACCATGATGTAAGGTGGAAACCCAATGTGGGTGAAAACCACCTATTGCAATTCGTCTCTATCTTCTTTTAATAAGAAACTTATTTTTACAATATTTATGCACTGGTGCAGTCTTACACCAGTACGGAGGCTTCTACCTGCAAAAGGCTACAACCTTCTCTCATTCTCCAGCTTCTCCTCGAAGGGAGCTATAAGCCCGTTAGCTCTTGTACTAGTCGATCCATTTACTAGTACGTAGGCACTGGCATACTGAAGGCTCCAACCTTCACTCATTTTCCAGCTGCTTCTGGAAGGGAGCTCCCACCCCCTGGCTTTTATACTGGCTGATATGTTTACTAGTATGTAGGCGCCGACCTATAGAAGTATACAATCTTATTTCTTCCTCCAGGGACCATGTTTCATAAATTTTCATACTGGATACTCTTGAAGCACAACATCATAATATGAAGTCCACGTTTCATCTAATTTTCATACTGGACACATCAAAAATATTGAAGCACAAAATCAATCACCACTGTAATACATCCCTCAACTACACCTGCATCATTGATCTATGAATCACCCAATACTGAAACACTGAAACCTTGTCAACAACACAGTCATAGAACAGACAACAGAACTCTGTAATAACAACTAGATCCAACTGCAACTTCAAAATATCATACTTCATATTGTATACACTACTCTGATAAACCCAACCTGGGTGTATACACACTTTTACCAAAGGTAACCCATGTACAGATCTGCAAATTCTAACTGATAACTTTACAGCTATTCCAAACATCAGAACATAACATTTATAGAATAAGCATGCATCAATAATTCAGATCTAGTCTATCCATGATCAGACCATATCATGATAAAACATTCCAAGCCTTAAGATCTCGATCCATCGTTCATCATCATCCACATGGGTGCATCCTTGGTTTAGATCAAACAAAGCATCACAAACCCATTACCTGCATTCTAGATCTCACACTTCATCAGATATTCATCACTTTCTCACTACATTTCTTGGCCTAGTGATCTTCTCCTTATACAGGTTTAGGCCTCTCTCAATACTATGGTCCAAAACCATGTAGAACTAGTACCTTGGACCCAATACCTGGGGTCAACACTTCGGACCAAATACCATGGACCAATACCAAAATACCATGGACCAAATACCATGGACCAAAACTTAGCTTTCCAACATGGACGAACCTTTCCTTCTTTGAACCTGTGTGTGTACATATACGCGCCTTTTGTTCTGCTAACCCACGTGTATACGCACTTTCATCAAGGTTAACCTGTGTATACCTCTCCCTTGACCTGCTGCACTATGATCTATCATCTGAGTGAGTTTCCATCAAGGACAACACCTGTATCATACCTCTGAGTGATTGCCATCAAGGACAACACCTGTATCATAATGCAAACAGATTTATTTCTTCAAAATTGAACCTTGGATCATAGGGAGATCACATTGATTCCTGGAAGGTGATGATAATGATTTTTCCTGCTTTTATTCCTTTAAGACAACGTTATTTAAACTTCTTTCACAACCTTAAATCTTGAACCTTCTTCAGGATTTTAGCTTGATATAGCAATTTTGCAATTTTGGCCTTTTCTGCAATGACCCTAGTTCATATATGTGGCTAGAAAATGAAAAAAATTTCCTCCTTTCTACTTCACTTGACTTTATTTATTTTTCTTGTTATTTCATCTTGCAAATAGGCCTTCGTTGGCATGGAACTTTATCCTTGATGGTAGCTGCAATTTGATATTTGTTGTTGCAGAAGGATGTCATAATACTTCACATGTGTGGAAAATATAGCCCAAAAAAATAAACCCAATTTTTTCCGTTCTTCCTTCCTTTAGATAATGATTGTAGGATTAGTGATATTCATAATAATGTTTCAAATGTGGAACCCTTCTTTGGATGAGCTAGGGTTTTTAGGCCTTTTTTGATACTCATAGTTATTCCCTTTTGATATGACAAGAGGGTTAGTCCTTCTTCATGATTGATGCTCTTGAAGTTTCCAAGATGATATATTTACACTTCTTCCATATAGTATCCTTCTTCATGTTTCCCTTCCTTGATGAAGTCACCTTTGTTTTGATTCCATGTTGAGAAATCTAGTGGAAATAAGTGTACATGATTTCTCTTACTTTGATAAATTCTTGTGATGTATTTTTACTTTACTTTATTAAATTATTATTTCATTTATTATTATTAGTGTTATCTATCATTAGAGAGCCACCAAATCACAAACAAAAAAGATACAATAGGATACAAGATATAGGCAATCAGTTAGGGCCAAAACATCTCTAACCGAGAGGAAAACCAATCAGAATCCTTATCTTCTTATAGACATTAAAATTAATGAATTCCAAGGCCTATGACCCTTGACAAAGACCCTCCAAGACTAGGTCATCCTTCCTTCTTGATGATCTTTCCTTATAGAACTTCTAACAACAAACTTCAACCTTCGAGCAACTTCGACCCCGACAACAATTTCTGCAACTTCGACTTAGTAGCTTCAGTAACTTTGACCTAGTAGCTTCACAACTTTAACCTTAAAAATTCATAGCTTAGACCTTGATGCAGTTGCAACACCTTTTACCTAATAGAATCATAAATTTTATCTAGAGGAAACTTCACAACTTCTACCTTTTAGTTTCACAGCTTCGACCTTGAAGTGTCACAACTTCGACCTTGTAGCTTCACAGCTTAGATGGAGATTCATAATTTATTCTAGCCCAAAAATCATAGAAACCCTAATGTGTGTGTGTGTGTGTGTGTGTGTGTGTGTGTGTGTGTGTGAGAGAGAGAGAGAGAGAGAGAGAGGCCCAAAATATTTGATCTTGATCTTCTTCTTCTTCTTCATCCTTTTCCAGCTTCTATCTTGAGGAGATTGAACTTCCTTTAGTGATTGTTTAAATGAGGTTGGATTCCTTATTATTATAGGTTTGTGAGGGGTATGAATTGATATCCTCAGGTCAAATTGTCCCTTGATGTAAGTTGACTTGATATTTGTGCCATGATGAGATATTTGAGGTTCTTTTGACTCTATTTTGACTCAAGAATTTCTTCACAATATGTAACATGCCTAAATGTGTATTCAATACATGAAAATGACTCAATTTAATTTATGACAAACCTAGGAGCACTCAATGGGTACTTGCCCTAAAAATAAATTTCTCTTGAGCATGAAACCCATGCCTCAATAACAAAAATAATAAATTTACTTTTCTCTTTTCATTAAATACATAAAATCACAATTATGTATGCCATTATGAAGACCAAACCTAGTTACATGTTTCAACTTGTGTGTCTTTGTGTCATAGTTGAGGTCAAAAGGAATATGTGAAGCAATGAGTATGTGTGGATAGAGCAAGATGCAGAAGAGACACTTGCATTTATGCATCTATTTTAAAAAAATTCTACGTTTTTCGCATATTTCATAAATGTCACAAAGAAGGCTCCTTGAACTCAATAGAATACAGCCATAAATTAGCTAAAGTTATGATAACACAATTAACAAATATGAATCATCAAACATTGAAAAAAACAAATGCTTGAAGATTTAAGAATACTGATACCTGATAAGTATATATGATTCTTGTAATTTAAGATCATTATCAAGTTATGATATTTAAATTAATCACTTATCCATTCTAGACTCTGCATCAGAATGAAGAAATAAATGTATCGTTTCAACCTATACAAAACAAACATTTTTTACAAAAAAATATTTTATTACACTAAAAATTGCCAATGAAGTTCACCACTTCAAAACTGAAGTCATACCTTATGTAGTATTAGAATTACATAAAGTGTAACTAAGCATGAATTAAATCATTGTCACTCTAGTATGAATGTGAAATATAAACATGACATTTTTGAAGAGGAAAAGTTGTCCAAATGTGATCAATAATTTTTGAGAATTTCTTGTTACTTCTTGTAATCATTCAAAGTCCATGTACTCTGATAATTGTTTACTTCATTTTCTATTTTAATTGATTTCAATATTGAAGTGTCCAATAACTATAAAAATGTAGTCACTAGACATGAGTTGGGCCTTTGCTATTGCAATTACTTTGATAACTATTGGAACAAACATAAGTGGTGCAACATATACATTTATTATCCATATTTAGTGATGAAAATAGTTTAATAGCAAAACAGGTTTGATTATGTCATTGGAAATGCTCTTGGTTGGTATGATTTCTATTCTTTCTTCTATGCAAGTAAGTACTCCATAAAGATAATTTGATAAGTTGAAATTGAATAGGTAGAATTCATTATTTGAAAACATAAAGTTTATATGTTTTTCATAGATACAAAAAATCATAACACCATTAGATCTTCATCACGTACAATCTCATTAACATTAGCATGTAGGCTTTGTGTATTCAAAGTTGAAATCGTTAAAATATTTTCATTTTCTAATGGCTTGTGTATGTATTCTCGTTTCCACAATGCTTCATTTCTTAAGCATTTGTTTTCTTCTAATATTTTCTTATTCACACAAAGGATATTTTGTGTTAGTTTTTGATGAAGATACGATCCCATGGCTTTAACACATGACAATGCTATGTACAATAGTCCATGTGTTGATATACCACTAAGATCAAATGCAAGTCCATCCAATGCTAAACCTTGTGATCGATGAATTGTTATAGCATAAGCTAGTTCTACTGAAAAACAAAATCTGCATTATAGTCTTAAAGTTCTTGCTATGACATGCCAATGGTTTTGAAATACATAATGTTGGAGTCCAATTTGATCAATTTTTTTTGTCATATAGTTCATGATACTTGTTTCATTGAATTTTATCAATATCTAGATTTACAAAATTTATCCATATTACGTCAACATTTATTCTCTTTTTTTCTAATTGTTTTCATATTCCATCTGTGTCGTTAACAATTCCATCCTATGTATTATAGCTTCCAACATACCAATCCATGAGAAATTTCCTTTTTATAAGTATTCTTGATGGTAATATCAACCTATTTCCTTATTGTTGTTCTCTTTAATTGCATAAATAACTATTAGTTCTCCCATTACATTAACAACATTTTCTCATTTTCTTCTATAGACCGTATTAGAAACTTGGAAAATACTGACGGGGGGGTTGGTGATAATGAATTAGTATTGTGAGAATTTTAAAACTTTATTTCACAAGTAAAGAATGCTAAAAAACCCAATAAACACTTCAATGACCATTCATATAAGCATCAAAAGGATCAACACAAGAAGCACATAATAAACAATAATATTCTTCAATCCTTTCTTTAATTGCTTTCAGAAAGTCAAGCTTCAAATTTCCTTTACAACATTATTTGGCTCTAACAAGAAGGAAGCTACTACTTCCTATTTTATCAGCCACCACTAGAAGGAGATACTATCCCTGAGTTTACTACCTGCTACTAAAAGGAGCTCCAACCCCTTATTATTTACCATTGACTACTGGAAGGAGCTACAACCCATGAAATGAAACATGTGACTTGATTGATCTACTTAGTTCATATTTCCTTCAATTTTCAAACTCGAATCATGAAGGTTTCTTTATTTGACAAAAAATAAATCAATATCTACTCATAAAATCACCAAAAAAGTACTCTCAGCACTGTTATGATATCCCTTTATGATCTTTGATTCCATCAACTAGTTCACCAATTGCAGCAAAAACAACATCAACATCAACAACCTTCTTGCTAGTTCAATTGTTCTTATAAAGAATTACAGTTAATAATTTTATCTTTATAGCTTTAGTTAAGTTCAACTCTTTAACTTGCATGAACTCATATTTTCCACTTAAATTCCACTTTTGTCTAGTCACGTTGATGTGTTCATATATTTTTTAATATTTGATCTGTTGTTATGAGGAAAAATTATGACTTAAATTCCAATTTTCACCGTTTTGGAAAGTTACAGGTTTTAGCCATGACTTTAGCTACAGTTCTAAATTTGGAAAACAACAAAATTTAGTAAAATTGCTAAATATACCATCAAACTAGTCTAGACAGCTTGATTGCATTTATGGAATAGATTGATAATTTTTATACTTCTCATCTAGACAGATAAAATTGACTTTAGGTCTAATAGACCTCTATTTAATACACTTTTTTCTAATATAATTCTACTTAATAGACTTTTTTCTAATAGACTTAATTCTAACATAATTCTGTCTAATTGAATTCAGTGTAATATATATATATTTTTTATTAGACTTCAGTCTAATCAAATTTTATCTAATAGACTTTTATCTAATATACTTTAGTTAATTCAACTCCTCTCTAATAGATTAATAGTCAAATAGACTTCTAGTATAATAGAATACTAGTCAACCATACGTTTATTTAACCATACCTCCATTTGTGCAAACTTCCAGTTAAATAGAATGCCAATTTACTACACATTTAGTTGAATAGATAAGCAGTCAAATACAGTAACTTATTCCACCCTTGTCATGTGAACTTTTTTTTCTCATAACTTTTGAGTCAAGATATAATTCTAAGAATTTCTTATACCTTTGGAAAGTATTTTTTGAGATATATCCAACTAAGTAGGTTCCAATATCATTTGATATGAGTATCTAAGGCAAAACTTATTTTGAAGATAATACCTCTTTAGACACTAATTTTACTTGCTCATCGACCTTCCTATAACAATATGATCTATGCCACTTCATGACAGTTCCTTTCACATCAATGCCAACATATTTCTAACATTCGGGCCCTTTGAAAATGATGGCAATGCCAAAAAATTATTATTAATCGTCAACAACAAAATAAAAGCAATGGCACATAAGATGAATTTTATCATGAAAACCATGTAAATTAGCCCACATTCAATACTTTCCTTTTTCTTCCCCTTCTGAAAATTCGAATTCACCTAAAAGTTGCATTCACCTGTCATGCAAAACACATAAATACCTATAATATAAATGATCCCTCCAATTTACACCAGAAATAAATTCAAATTTGCTTTCTCCTCCATTATTTTTGAACTAACTGAGTTAACCTTCAATTTTAATCTAAGCCAATATTTAATTGATTTTGACATAGAAACCCCTTCATAGATAATTTTGTTTAACCCCTGTTTAATGAATATCCTTTCAATGAAATCAACAATAGTCTCAGTCAGTTATACGTTTCCACATATTCCTTGTTTGGGTATTTTGACCATATGATGGGTGCACCATCTTTGACTAGGCATAACTCTCGAACCATGAGGACCCATAAAGTGTTCAACATATCAATAGAGTTGCAATGATGAGTAGAATCCAATAGTGAAGGTATCCAAGATATATTCAATTATCAACGTATTCAAAAAATATCAAGCGAGAGGTATAGTCTTCTTCCAAGGAATCCAAACCCTAGAGGTATCGTTTCATCAATACATCATATCGTGCATGACAACTAGCATATCGAGGACATCAGAGGCAACATCAGAAGCCTGCTTTGATATCCTACACTTTCTATACCATCTTTCACATGCTTTGACATCAATGAAAACACACTCAACAATCTCCCCACTTCTCATTGATGTCAACACACCAATCATATTGGTGTGTTGTTAAATTCATGCTCCTTCACTTCAATCCTTTCCAATATTCTATCCCCCTTTAACATCAATGGAAAAGGGTAGTTGACACATCCTTTTCATTGATAATATCTAATAGTGTATTCTCTTGTTTCATCATCCCTTTTACTACACATGTCCCCCCTTCAACAAGTTTTCCTTCTATATCATCTCTTCCATTACAAAATCTCCCCCTAATGATGTGGTCTCTTGCTGCATCGTATCTCTCGATTGTGTGAAAATTCATTGTGAAGTTCGTTTTATTTTCTAGACCCCGGTGGTCTTCCCTTCTTTCCTGGTTAATGTCCTTCCTTCCTGGTTTTGCAGGGTCCACTTGAATCTACTTGTACAATCTCATGAAAAAGCGCCAAAGTTATGACATAGATGGCATTTTACACCTAGTACAAATAATGGAGAAAAGGTGTTGTAACTTATGTTGTCATAAGCATATAGGAATTTTTCATGTCTTTCATGAAATATTCCTCTAGGGTTTTGATAAAACCTTCTTTCATTGCTTTTGTTATATTCCCCCCAATCTCCAACTCTATGTTCATAGTTAGAACCTCCATGGAAATACCCATAAAATGTGCCTACATACTTGGGTGTATAGTGCAATCATCTCCTAAAGGTTTATTCCCCTTGAGAATACCTGAGAATTTTTTTGTTCTCCACTTCTAAATTCTCTTCTATGATTTGGCATCTTGATTGCATCATCTTGACTTATTAAGGCATTGGTCATCTAACTTTTTATGTTGGTTTATTTGTGAAAAACTTTGATTTTCGGCTTCTCTTAATATTTTGCATAATGTTTTCTTTCATGAGGCTTCTTTTCCTATTTTACTTGTGGCTTCTCTTCGTCTTTGGCATGAGGGTTCTCTTCCTAAGGCTTCTTTCCATCTTCGTCATGTGAACTCTCTTCTTCTTTGGAATATTCCTCCCTGCAACATGAGGACTCACTAATACATCTAAGACATGTATTGATAAGTAGTGATATTTGGAAATTGAGAATGTAATCCAATACCTACAAACTCCTCAATATTTGGTTCATTTTGTTGACTTTTTCTTAATGTGATGATTTCCTATTCATGTTTTCTGCAATCTTCCTTTTCCTTCTTCATTTAACTTCTTAGGACTTCCTCAATCCTTTTACTCTCTAAGGCCTTCTTCATCGAAAGAATTTGATTGTAGTAGATGGTTGCAGTAATGTACTCAATTTATTCTATAGATAATGAAATTGAGTATTATTTTTTTTTACCCAAGACACAAGACAGTCTCCCAAAAAAATGTTGCTCCAAAGGTGTTTTTCCTATCATTAAGGCTACTAGTCCAATCAACAACAGTGTAATATTTCAATTTAAAGTCTTTACCTCTAGCATACCATAAACTAAACTATGTTGTGAATTGCAAGTATTTGAAAATTCCTTTTACATCATTGACATGATGTTCTTTAGGGTTGGATTGCAATTTGGCCACCAAGACTATTGCTTGCATTATGTCTAGTCTAGAGGTAGTTAGGTAGACTAGATTCTAATAATTGATTTCTAGGTTTTCTGATTTGCAAGAGAGTTTTAATCCACTTTACATAGCTTACAACTAGTAATAATGAGGGTATTAATTTTCTTGCAAAGCATTGTGTGTGAAGACAAGAAGGTTTCATTAAGAAGGTGTTCTTGAGTGACTGTGTGCCAATTATATGGCCATGAAGAGAAGAGAAGAGAGCACAACAGAGTTGTAGAAGTAGACATAAGGGTAGCTGAGTGTGTGTATGAAACACATAGTTGAAGGAGTTGTAGAAGGAAACAAACTAGGTCTTTTGGTTTTATTCATTATAAGTAGGCCATTTTTCATATTTTGTAAACTGTCAGAAAAATAAGACATTTGGCTAAAGCAGATGGGGGATTGTAATCAAAAGAGGTTGCAACCTATAGGAAATTTTTGACATGCTCATTTGGAAGGGGTTTTGTCCTTCTGTGAGTAGGTTCTCACAAATATATAATGTAATCCAAGTTGGTTCCTTGATTATAATCACAATACAAAACAAGCTTTGCTGGTTTTTCTCCTGGAAGGGTTTTGTGTAAATCATTATATTTAAATGTATGTGAATTATTGGTATTTGATGTGATTGTGTGAGTGTATGGAGTTAATTTTTAAAATGTTCATCATAAAAATTGTTAAAAGAGTCAATTACTAATTCACCTCCCTCCCTTAGTAATTCCTTATTCAAAAAGTTGTTATCATATCCAAGTTCCTTCTAGAAAAACTTAAATACTAGAGGGTATATCTCTAAGGAATCATCTCTAGACAAGAAATTCAGGATTCCTACTTAAGCAAGATACTAGTTTTGATGGTGTAAACTATATATTTTGGAAGGTTAGAATGGAATCCTTTCTCATGTCTGTAGGTGTAGGCGTTTGGAGCTTTGTATTAATTAATTATGTTGTCCGAAAACCCCTTTGATAAATGCAGATAGAAAAAGGGTATATGGGGACAATGCAAAGTCCAGAAGTGCCATTCTACTTGGTCTTAGTAAATATGAACTAGTAAAGGTAATTCATTGTAAGTTAGTCAAGGAAATATGGGAAAAACATAATACGAGCTATGAAGGAGATGAAAAAGTGAAGAAATCTAAGCTTCAAAACTTCAAAATAAGGTTCGAGAGATTGAGAATGAATGAAGAAGAAAATATAACATAATATTTCCTTAGAGATGATGAAGTAGTAAGCATGAATAGAGGACTTGGTGAGGATCTCAAAGAGGAAGTAGTTTTTTAGAAGGTTTTGAGATCACCGCAGATGAGATCCAACACTAAGATCTCTACCATATAGGAGATGTCAGACTTGAAGTCACTTATAATGGAAAAACTACATGGAATGTAGAAATATCTCATTTCCCACCCCGGTTTTCAGTTTCACCTTATTTCTCCAAAATAGTTAAATGCCCTTTCCCATATCCATACATTCAACAACTGGAAAATAAATTTTACTGAAAACACAAATTCTGGAAATATTACAGAATGCTAGAAAATGCATAAATAAATATTAGCACATACAAACAGCCATTCAACACATCTAAACACAGTGATTTTTTTTCAAGGTGACCCTGGAAAAGCCCCCTACAACTCTTGGGGAAAACCAGTTCGAAAGCTCCTTCTTATTTTTGGAAAATGCTTTTTACAGTGAGAGAAATATTGAACAAAAAAATCAACAAGCAAACTTTTACAACTTATCTCGTTTTCCGTACCTCACATCCAAAGGGAAAAACTTTGCAAACAGCAAAACAGAACAGAAATAAATGTTGTACAGCCTCTTCAATTTTTGTGCCCAAATTTCAGCCTTAAATGCTATTGTACGGACTGCCTAGAAAAGCGTGCAAGCTGCCATAAATGTTGTTGTACAGTTTTCCTCAATTTCTGTGCAGAAAAACAACTATACAGCTGTACAGATTTCTACCTAGAAAAGCGTGCCAAGGTACAACCACTTGCTATATGGCCTCCCTTGAAAAAACATGCCAGCAAACTTCAGATTTTCTGCTCCTCGATTTCTATGCTAACTTGTTGTACGACCTCCTTGGAATCTGAACCAAAACTACTATACGGCCTTTCTAGAAAATCGTGCACATAATCTACCTTTTACTGTGCGCTAACTCAGTTGTACGAACTTGCTGAAATGCTACCTTGGAATGTGTGCCAAGTTGCTGCCTCCTTCTCCTCATTGTCCAGAAATCTCTCTTGTTCTCTTGCTCTCCTTCTCTCAATTTGCTCATGAAAGAATAAATGACCTTTTTCCTCCTTTCCCTCCTTTAATCTAACCCTAAGTGACTTTTGGGGAATCCCTAAATCCAATCGCTGAAATAGATTGAGATCTAGGGCTGAGATTAAATGCTCATTTAAATCTCACTTTCTATTTTTTTAATTCACCCCACTTTAATAAAGACCCACTTAGTCATTTATGCCCAAAGTCACTTTTCCTTTCTAATTTTACATTGACTTTATTAAAGTCACTTTAAAATTAGACTTTCGTAACTTTGTCACTTAAAGTCACTTTTAAATTAGATTTGACTTTATGAAAATTATAAAGTCACTTTAGGAGAAAAAATAAATTCTTTTGGACACTTTTCCCTAGGCCAAAGATCAAAGCCTTAGGAACCACCTGTCCTCCAGTACCAAATTTCAACACTCCCTCTTACCAAGGAAGGTGCTCCTCACCACACCCATCTTGTCTCTGAGGTAGACATGCTTGCCCCGTGGTAAGGCTTTGGTAAGAATATCTGCAACCTACTCATCAGTGGGAATATACTCAAGCTTCACAGCTCCCTTCTCAAAATAGTCTCTAATGAAATGATATTTGATGCCGATATGCTTTGACCTGTCATGAAATACTGCATTCTCCATGAGTTTAATGCAACTTTGATTATCACAGTAAATCACTGAAGGTCTCAACGGCTGACCAAATAAGCTAAACAACATCTTGCAAATCCAGATGGCCTCACAACTAGCTAGACTGGTTGCCATATACTCTGCTTCCGCTGAACTCAATGCTACTGACTGCTGCTTCCGGCTGAACCATGACACTACTGCTGAACCCAATCCAAAACAGCACCCTGAAGTGCTCTTCCTATTAGAAGCACAACCTGCCCAATTAGAATCAGTATAACCTGCCAACCTCACTCCATCCCCCTGCCTGTAGTCCAGACCATAATCCACTGTCCCCTGCAAGTACCGCAAAATGTGTTTTGCAGCAACCCAGTGAACCTTCCTAGGCTCACACATAAACTGATTCATCGTGTTGACTGCAAAACAAATATTTGGTCTAGTATTGACCAAATACATCAAGGAACCAATCAACTGCCTGTACAATGTGGGATCCACCAACTCGGAATTCGAAGCATGAAGCTTCTTCGAGTTGGTAATCATTGGTGTCGACATGGGTCTACAATCCTCCATGTGGAATCTGCCAAGGATGTCCACAATATACTTCCCCTGCCCCAGGAAGAAATGCCCCTCCTCTTGCCACACCTACAAACCCAAAAAGTAATGCATCAAGCCGATGTCCTTCATCTCAAACTCCGCCGCAAGATCTCTCTTGCAGTGCTCTATGAGTCCCTCTGCACCTGTAATGATCAAGTCATCCACATACAGCACTAGAATGAGAGGCTCATCACCTATCACAAATATAGTAAAGGTTCGGATCTGCCTCACTCTTTGTGAAACCCATCCCCTACAAGTATGTATCTATCCTGGAGTACCAAGCTCTGGGAGCTTGCTTCAGGCCATAAAGGGCCTTCTTCAGTCTGCACACATGGGACTCCTTCCCATGCACCTCAAAACCCTGTGGCTGCTCAATGTACACCTCCTCCTGTATGAAGCCATTGAGAAATGCGGTCTTCACATCCATCTGGTGGATCTTCCAACCATCTCTGCTGCTATCGATATAATGGAGCGAATCGAAGTATATCGAGCCACGGAAGCGAAGGTCTCCTCATAATCAACTCCCTCTACCTGGGAGAACCCTCTAGCCACAAACCTCGCTTTGAATTTCTCAATGCTGCCATCTGCAGCATGCTTTACCTTGTAAAGCCATCTGGAAGTAACCACGGATTTGCCCTCAGGCCTCGGCATCACCTCCCAAACATCATTCTTCATGATAGAAGAATACTCCTCCTGCATGGCCTCTCTCCAGACCTGCTGGCTAGCTGCCTCCTCATAGCTAGAAGGCTCAGAGTCAAGGATGCTGGTAGCCATTTCCATATAGCTACAAAACCTCTCAGGTGGTCTACTCTCTCTGACCGGCCTCTTAGGCTCAGCAACAGATGTGGCATCTCTCAAGGTGTCCTGAAGCCACTTGGGCTTCCTCTTCCCTGAGCATGCTTCTCCCATAGGAGAATGAAACTCCTCCTCCTCATCACCATCAGTAGCCTGAACTCCTGACTGTCTGTCTGCTGTCCTCCTGCCTGCCACCTGAACCTGTAGAAGCTGAGGTACCGTGTGAACTGTCCATCAGTGGACTCCCTAGTGAACTGCTCTGTGACCTGCTCGGAGCACCACCCTCTGGCTCGGTAAGCCACTGCTCACTGATGGACCTGACATCCTCATAGATGTACCTCCTGATCCTCCTGATCCTCCTGATCCCTGCCTAGTGGATCCCTATGACTGACTCAACTGCTGCTGAGGGTCTGGCTGATCCAGTACTCCAACTCCCGTGATCTCCTAAAGGCCCTGTCCTCCTCGAACTTCACATCCCGTCTGACAACAACTCTCCTCTGTGCATGAATGTAAATCCGAAAGGCCTTTGAGGTCTCACTGTAGCCCACAAAGATACCCTTCTCTGCGGTGGGCTCTAGTTTGGTCCTCTTCTCCTTGGGTATATAGGAGTATGTAATGCATCCAAAGATATGAGGATGACCAATATCAGGCTTCTTCCCAGAGAAAGCCTCCTCCGGAGTCATGTGCCCCAAGGCACGATGCGGACTCCTATTCTGCAAGTAAACAGCTGTGTTGCAGGCCTCTGCCCACAAGAACAATGGCAACCCCTGATCATGTAACATGGCTTTCGCAACCCCTACGATGGATCTATTCTTCCTCTCCGCAACCCCGTTCTGCTGGAGGTTGTAAGGAACAGTGAACTCCCTCCTAATGCCTGCCTCTGCACAATAATCAACAAACTCTCAAAAGGGTGTACTCTCCCCCATTGTCCAACCTCAGGGACTTGATCTTCCAACCTGTCTGTGTCTCCACAAGAGCTCTAAACTCCTGAAATCGCTTGAAGACCTCACTCTTGGTCTTCAAGAAATAAATCCAGGTCCTCCTGGAGTGATCATCAATGAATAAAACATAGTACTCATATCCACTCAAAGAAACATGAGAC
>APFE031724846.1:0-14553 GCA_000404065.3 Pinus taeda
GAGAAGAAGATTAGATGTCTTGGCAGAGGCATCACAGCAGGTTGATTAAGCAGTGTTTTTGCATGAGGACATGCAATGCCCTTGTAGTGGGGGTATGTAGAGCCTCTAATTTACACCTCACCATCCACTATTACCTATTGTTTTTCATCACTTACCTCTCTCTTTTGCCTCATTTTCAATGTAAAACCACCCAGATCATTACATTAGATGTCATTAAGCATGCTCAAGTGAGCTTTGCTAATGTGTGACTGTTTTGTTTAGATTTTGACATATTTATAGGCATTCCGCAGCTCTCTGCCGATTCCGCAGCTATCTGATGATTTCGCAGCCATCTGGAGATTCCGTAGCCTTTTTGTTGTTCTCAAGGTTCCACGTGCCATTTCGCCAAACGAGCCACATGGGTACTTAGGCATCAAGGTGCTCGAGGTTCCTGTGCCATTTGTTCAACCATCCACGTCATCTGTACCTCTGGTCAAACAGGGGCAAGATCTGGTCAACGAAGGCAGCCTAACGGTGATGCGTAAGCTGTTGGGTCACGTCAGCTCAGACGGTGACTTGCCCGTGTTACACAGGATGTGGGGGACATAATCCAACTCTGGATTCAATGCCCATGACGACCAGGACCTCCAGCTCACCCACGCAGGCTCATGACGTGTTATTGCAGTTTTAATTACACATGACAGTTTGTTTATTTTCCAGTTTTAGCAGCACGCATAGGATATCCTTCAGATGCCTATAAATACTTGCGTCTGCGTACGCTTATGTTAACTTTTACTTGCTGTATTTTTACGAACTTGTTATAATTTTCGTGCATTCCCAAGACTCTGTTTTAATAGTGCTGTTCAAGCACTCTTGACTGTGAATTTCTACACATGGAGTGATAGAAGCAGTGCTGTTTTGAAGCTTTCGACACTTTGAGTCTTCTTTGGGTTATGTGAATGGAGGGCCCCTGTTCATATTAGCCTTGTATAGTATTTTTATGTTCAGCATTTCCTTTTCTTGACCTATGTACAGCATAATTCACTTCATTTTAATTCATTTTGAATCCTTTCTTTTAAGCTGATCAGCATTGTTCTTTTGCAGGTTTTTGACCCGGGATTACTTGTGTGTTTATGTGTTTGCTTTATATCTAGTGGTAGTTTCAGTTGATAGATTCAAAGTTGTTGCCTTTTACTTTATTTCCATAGCTAATTTTTTAGTTTTATTTCTCAAATCTGTCTGCTAACATATAAATGGTCTCTTACTATAAATTGTTTATCTTTTAGAGATCAGAATACTAATCACTTGTAGCTGGCTTTGGGTGCTTTCTAGACTAATCCTTAGCTACTTTCTAATCGTGCTTTACACAGTACCATGTGATAGAGGCAGAGAGTTAGAAAGAGCCAAATATTATCACTAGTCTTTAAAGTAGATTTTTCTCATTTTTATCATTTCTTAGACTTACCTTTAGCTACTTCTTAATCGTGTCTTACACAGTACTATGTGTTAGAGGCAGAGAGTTAGGAAGAGATAAACATTATCATTGGTCTTTTAAGTGATTTTCTTATTTTTTATTTGCAGCAGCATGAATGGTGTCTAATACCATTAGAAAGTGGTTCTTTGCTTTCAGTTCATTTTAATTCATCTATTTCCTTCAAGTTTTCCTTTTCAGCAAGTAGTTAGAAACCATTAATCACACACCCTCACTCATCTAGAATTCACTCCACACACACCATCACTCATTTGTTTATAAATACATCACCCCATCTTAGGAAGATAAATTAATCACAAACAACACCCCCCAAATGACAAAAAGCTTTAAGAGGTTGCTTAAGTACATATAGTACACCTTCACTTCATCAGCTTACGAGCCCCGGGTTGACAATTAATGATATCAATTTAGGAATACTAAATTGACCAAACAGTTATGGAGATACCCTGGGTGATTTCTCCTTGTCATCTACCTCCTCTTTTCCATTCCCCCTATCATCTTTGTCTTTCTCCTATTCTTCTCCCTCTAGTTCCTCACTTTGTTCATCAGTTTCCTCCTTTGCATCTTCTTTTGTTTCTTCACCACTTTCCTTCTCTTTCTCTTCCTTTTCTTCCTCCTCTATTTCCTCTTCATCCCTCTCTGTTGACTGTTTCTTCTCCCTTTTTTTTAGTTTCTTCTTCATCCCTTTCACTGGTTGTAGGAATCTTGTCATTTTCAAGGGCTTTTATATCCTCCTCTATCTGCATGTCTCTGAAAATTGCCCATGTGATAGGAATTCTGAGGTTTTGGAGGGAATCTTCTATGATAAGTACAATTAACCCATGATGGGCTAGCTGTTGGTGGTTTCCTTCCTATACCTTCATGCTCATATCTATCACTCATTAAAGAAGGAAGCAGGGGATCCTGAGTCTATTTTGAGGAGATGTGTATGCTCCAAACCTCAATTATTGAAGAAGACTAAAGTGGTATCCATATACGACACTATACCTACCTTCACATGAGATATACTTTATAAGGTGGTAGCTAATTTCATTCCAAGGATAGGGTAGGCTTGCTCTTTTCACTCCAATGTTGTCTTCCATGGCCTCCTCTCCTTCTAAAAGGAATTTCTTCTTTGTTGTTTGGATATTTCCCTTATCCTCCTTTCTCTAAGGTGCTCCTAAGGGAAGTGTGGTAATTCGTCCTATGATTTAGGGGTGAGCTCTATCGGGAGGCCTCTCACCAAAATAGTGCCCTGGGTCCTAGTCAGTGGAATCAGGGAGAGAGAAAAATCTCTTGTTATTTCATCATCATACCCCCTCAATTTCTCAAAGAAACCCATCCAATTGTGCCTTGTGAATATCTTTAGCATAGGAGGGTGTTAATGAATCCTCACCGTGTTGATGGGTTCCCTATTATTAAACCCCCTTGTCATTTTCATTGATGGATGGAGGAGTGTATATGTCTAATGAAAATTTTAACGAACGTGGAAATGTAAATGAAAATTATGTGTATACAATTCCCTTATGTTGCAATCACTTTCAACAAACTAGAAGACTTTTTATGTCCCTTTCACTTGGAAAAATGTGGGGAAATGTAGAGTCTACCTCCTTAACACTGCTTTATAGAGCCACCCGCTATTTTTCCCTTTTAAAGGTGCTCACTGTAAATCCTATAGGTGTTGGAGTGTATCCTGTAGGATCTTGTAGGATTTCCTGTAGGATCCTGTAGGTAGTCCTATGTAGGAAAAAAATGAAATTTTCCTTTCCTGTAGACTGCTTGACGACCGAGAGCGACTTAGCTAGTGTGAACCTTGAGAATGTGAATGCTTCTATGCATGGGGATCAACATTGTTTTCCTCATATAGGTGATTTGGGTTAGGTGGTGTGCTGGCAACTGAGGTACGAATATCTATTTTTGGACCATTGGTCCCACTACCACATCATCATTTTCCTTATCTCGTAATCAACTCCCACTTTGCGCATCCGTAGCTTAACTACTTTTGACCTCATCCTTATTTTCCTTGACTTGAATGCTACCACATGTGTAAGGATTAACTGCTTTCTCCTCATTGACTCAATGAAGGTGGCCAAGTTAACTAGCCACCTTTCGCTTATAAACCAACTCTTTCACAACTTTACATATTTTGATCACATTATGCTAATGAGAGAGTGGAAGCGAGATACTTACCTATGGTAATGATGCCTTGATGTAGTTTGTTGAAGAAATTAATTCTTTGTTGTGTGTTGGTTGCATGTGCTTTTCTCCTTTTTTTTTTCATTGTCCATTGATGATTTTCTTTGATGTGCAAGTACTTGGTGTTGATGATGATGATGATGATGTTGATGCTACTTCTAGGTTCTAGAGGAGCCTCTTCTACATTTGGATCTTCCACTCTTGAGGCTGACTGCAACCTGTGATTTCTGTTTTGTGGGATAGGCGGCTATAGGATTTCCTATAGGATGTCCTATAGCTACTTCTCCCTCAAAAATTTTAATCATTTTCTACTACTGGAGCCTGAGGATGGTTGGCATGGGAAGAGAAGGGGTCTAGGGATTTGCGAATGAGGAAAATATCCTTCAGGTGTTGTCCCCTTGCTCTCTATCTTTATCCTCTTTTCTCTGTGTTTTTTTTTAGAGCTGTAATTTTTTGAGTACTAACTTTTTTTATGAATGTAGGGGTGATCATGGTGGAGAGAGGTATGGTGATGAGATGGTGAAGTAGGAATTTTTTATTTTGACATGGGAAGGTCATCCCCTTACTCTAGGGTTACTTCCTTTAGGATTCCCAAACCACTGTAATTCCTACAGGATCATCCTATAGGTTTTCAGGGAATCCTGTAGGTTTATAGGGAATCCTGTAGAAAACATAGAACCTTTGCAAACTAAGGCAAATGAGTGGAAAAAATGGAAGGAATGATGGAAGTAGGAAGGATAATGAATGGAGAAATAAAAACATGAGTTGGACAAGTCCCTTTTAGTTCTCTTTTGTTGCTCTGATCGTCCTCCTGCTAACCTATAATCAATATTTTCATAATTTTCCTTTTGTCTTTTTTTTTTTATTTTTTTATTGAAAGCACCTAGTCTGCCTCCAAGAGGTTTTCATCCTAGCTGTCTGCCTTAGGGACCTCAAGAGAGATTTTAACCTAGAGATCTTTTTTTTGTTTCGACACCATTGGGCTGCCTCAAGCAGTTTTCAACCCAACAGTAGGACTTAGGTGCCTCATGGAGGTTTTCCCCCGAGTCTCCTTATTTTTCTCTTTTTTCTTTTTTCCCTTATTTTTTTATTTTTCTCTTAGTGACTTGATGAGGTAGGAGCTGAGACTTGCTCCACCACCATCACTGTTTTGCTGATACCATCAATGAACTCTTTATTTGACAATGACCTCTTCTAAACCTTCAATCTATGCCCATTAACAAGTAAAGGAATGGCCTCTACATCTATGGTTCTAATCTGTACTTAACCATTATCATGAAATTTCTCTATGACATAAGGCCCTAACCATATATTCCTTAACTTTCCCTTGAGGTCTTTATAACAAAGCCCAATCACCTTCTTGAAATTGCTTGTCGTTGATGTTCTTTTCATGCCAGATATTCCTCTGAATTTGAGCCACCTCGATGTGTAGTAGGGCCTACATTCCGAACTCATCCAACCCATTCAGTTGGAGCAATATCTATTTTTTTGCACTGTTGAGATCTAAATCTAGTTGGGCTGCCATCCTCAATGTATTGTACTCAAATTAAGTGGATATCAACGCCTTCTTCCCATAGACCAACTCATAGGGTGTGAATCTAGTGGTGGTATTCCATGTGGTATTGTAGGCCGAGGTGGCCTCAACTAATCTATTTGCCCAATATTTTCTGCTACTACTAACCACTTTGGTCAGAATGCCCTCCAACATTCTATTGGTCACCTTCACTTGCCCATTAGCTTTTGGTTGATAGGGAGTGGAGGTTCTATGCTTGATCTTGTGCTAGCTTAACAAGTCTTCGGTCATTTTGGATGTAAACTGGCTACCTTGATCAGTGACTAGTTCTCTAGGGTACCCAAACTTGTAAAATACATTTTACCTTAAGAACTCAGCCACCTTATCCTCTGTTGCTACCTTGATTTGCTTGGTTTTAGCCCACTTGGTCAAATAGTCAATGCACATAATCATGTACTGCTTTTTCTTAGAAGGAGGGTCAATAGGTCCAATGAAATCCATGCACCACTTGTCAAATGGCTCGAAATTCACTTGAGGTTGCAGAGGCATTTCATCCCTTAGAGTAGGCTTTCCCATCCTTTACACCAATCACACTAACTAGTATACCTTCTCACATCTTGATGAAGAGTATGCCAATAATAACCAACTTGCAACACGTTGAATGTTGTCCTCTTGTGTGAAAAGTGACCTCCACAAGGCCCATCATGACAAGTCATAATGATGTCAAAGACTTCCTCCTCCCTGACACATCTTCTCAGAATTTGATATGGGCCTAGTTTGAAGAGATTGCCCCCAATCCAAATGAATGGGGTGCTCTTCCTCACAATCTTGCTTTTCTCTTTGGAGGACAAACTAAGTGGGGATTGTGCAGTCACCAAATAGTTTTCTATATCAAAAAACCATGGAGAGAGAACTAAAATGGTGGATAAGTGTTCATATTGTATCTAAACATCAACCATTCATTCCTCCCCTGTAGGAAAAGTTAATATGGACAAAAAATCTACAACAACATTTTCCTTGCCAAGCTTATCAACAATAGTTAGATAAAACTGTTGTAATAAAAGTAACCATCTAATAATCTGGGCACTCACATCAATTTTCTTCATTAAATATTTAATTGCAGCATGGTTAGTATGCCTAAATTTGTTCAATGAATGCACAACAACTAGGAGCTCCTTTTCGGTCACTGTGTAGTTCAGTTCAGCCTTTGACATATTCTTACTGGTAAAGTAAATGGCATAGGAAAATTTGTCATCTATCTAGCCTAAAGCTGCTCCTATGGCTTTGTGTGAGGCATTAACATGTAAATGAAAAGGAAGGGCCCAAATTGGGACTCAAGGAATAGGTGAAGTGGTCAACTTGTCCTTCAGGGTGTCCAGGGCCTCTTGACAGCTTTTTGACCATACAAACTCAGAGTCTTTGGCCAACAACCCAAATAAAGGAGAAGCTAACTTGCTGAAGTCTTTTATAAACCTCCAATAGTATCTAGCTAAACTCAATGGAGACCATCACATCCTCCAAAATCCCCTTAGGGGTCAATATGGATCGGTCTGCAAGTTGCAAGACTATTGTGGTCTTTCTCAATGAACCCTCGAGGTTGAGCTTGAGCATGGTATCCTTCGTCATCACATTAATGGCAGCCCCAAGATCAATCAAAGTGTGTGGGACAATGGTGCCATTGATGTGCACATCTACTACAAGGCTTCCGGGGTCCAAATACTTTGGAAAAATTACCTGCACCAACATTAATTCGGACAACTATCCAATGACATTAATTGTAGGGAAATCTCTTTTTTTCCTCCCTAGATGTTTGAAGCACTTCTCCTTAATCAACTTTTTGTAAATAGATACATCTTTATGTTGGGTTGTGTTATATTCTTTCCATGACTAGCCAACGTAGTTAACTGGGGGGTTAGAAGGGGGGTGGAGCCCCCCCTTTGTCGTGCCGATTACGTAGCAAGGGGAGTCATAGGGGGTTTGAGGGGTGCAGGTAACCCTACTCAATGGGGTTTGGGGCAGTGCCCCATAATTTTTTTTTTTTGGACCCTATATTAGGTTTGGGAGACCTACCAATGGTTTTGTGCATGATTTTTCATACGTCTTTTGGACGTGATGGTTTTCGGTCCATGGTATTGAATGCTTCGGCATGTATAAATATGTATTGTAACATTGAAAGGAATATAATGAAAAATCAAGCTGGTGGTCCTGATTTTGGGATCTAGAGGAAAATATCTATTTATATGTGTTATTCTCTTGCATTTTTTTATTTTTTTTGTTCTAAAATTGTATGTAGGTAATTTTTGTACGAGGTTAAAACCTACATTTGGTATCAGAGTTGTTTTGGCTTCAAGGGGATGCCTTTGTTGTTGAGGGGTTTCACTCGGGCCTGTGGTAGACCTTGTTCAGTAAGAGATCTGTGGGATCGATTCTGGTGGTGAAAGAAGATGGCAAGCAGTGGAAAGATAGAGATCGAGAAATTTAATGGTCAGAGTTTTGAGTTATGGAAACTCAAGATGGAGGATCTGTTGGTGGATAAAGATTAGTGGATCGTGGTAGATCCAGGTAGTAAATCAACAGGAGTGTCCACTGAAGAATGGAAGAAGTTGGATCAGAAGGCAAAGAGCACAATATGATTGTGTGTCTCAGATTCAGTATTGTTGAATGTATCAGGGCAAGCTATGACGAAGGATTTATGGGACAAGTTAGGGACTTTGTACCAATCTAAGTCTCTAGTGAATAAATTGTTCGTACAAAAAAGGTTGTATAACCTGAGGATGAAAGATGGAGACTCGGTGATAGAGCATCTGAACTCATTTAATATTATGGTAAGTCAATTATTATCTATTGATATTAAAATTTCAGATGAAGATAAGTGCATCAATTTGTTGTGTTCTCTACTAGATTCATGGGATAGTCTGGTTATTACAATAGGTAGCAATAAAACCACCTTGCATTTTGATGAAATAGTCTCATCCTTGCTGATGGAGGAGATGAGATGGAAAAATATGGAGAGCGAGAATGGTGATGCCTTGTTTGTACAAGGACGGTCCCAAAATAGAAACAAAAACAAGTCATCGAGTGGGAGATCTAAATCTAGAGGACGATCTAAATCTCCATGAAAACCTATAAAGGTGGTGTGCTGGAAATGCAGAAAGGAAGGGCACTACAAAAGGGACTGTAAATCTAAAGCTCCTAATAAAGGAAAGGGATCTGATGATGCTCCTTCTGCAGAGGTGAAAACCACCTCAGATGAAGGTGGGGATGTGTACTTGGCTTCCTCAAGTATACATGTAGATCATGAGGCATGGTTGATTGAGGTGCATCCTTTCACTTCACTCCCCATAGAGAGTGGTTTTGCGAGTATCAGTAATATGATGGTGGTGATTTCTTCTTGAGGGATGAAATGAGGGCTAGAATCATTGGTCGTGGAAAAGTAAAGTTGAAGTTGCAAGGTGGAAGGGTTAGAACACTTCCATGTGTTCTGCATATTCTTGCATTATCCAGAAATCTTATTTTTATAAGCAAGTTGGATGATGCAGGTGTAAAAATAGTGTTCGAGAAGGATACCTGCAAGATGGTTTGGGGGGCACTGGTATTGATGCGGGAAGTTCAAATTGGAACTCTGTACAAGCTGCAAGGTAGCACTATTTTTGAAGGGTGCAATAGTTCTGTGGTTCTTGAAAGTGGAGCAGAAAATCTAGTGGTCTTTGGAGAGAAGACTTGTTGTGGCATCAAAGGCTTGGACATATTGGAGAGAAGGGCCTTCGAATACTTCATGGTAAAGTTATGGTAGAAGATATGAGTAATAGCTCTTTGGATCTTGATTTTTGTGAAAATTGTGTATATGGGAAGCAGAATCGGGTGAGTTTCCCCTTTGGTGGTAAGAGGGTGAAACAGATATTAGAGCTTGTGCATACTGATGTGTTTGGACCTGTGAAGGTTCCATCACTGGGTAAGTCTGTGTACTATGTATCATTTATAGATGAATTCTCAAGGAATACATGGATATATTTCCTTAAGAAGAAATCTGAAGTCATTGATAGGTTTAAAGAATTCAAGGCTCTAGTGGAAAACTAGATAGAGAAGAAGATAAAGGTGTTGAGGACAGATAATGGTGGAGAGTTTTGCAGTAAGGAATTTGAAGAATTTTGTAAGAAGTGTGGTATAGCACTGTAGAAGACTACTCCATATACACCTCCACAAAATGGAGTTGCAGAAAGAATGAATAAGACGTTGATGGAAAGAGCAAGATGCATGCTTAGTGGTGCGAGGTTAGGACAGGAATTCTGGGCAAAGGCGGTGGATACTGCATGTTACCTGGTCAACAGGTCACCTTCATCAGCGTTGGATGATAAGACTCCACAAGAGGTATGGACTGGTAAGAAACCCTCTCTTTCACATCTGAGGGTATTTGGATATGATGCATATGTACATGTTCCAAAGGAGAAATGAACCAAGTTGGATAGTAAATCTTAAAAGTGCATCTTTATTGGGTATAAGGATGGTTTAAAGGGTTATAGGATTTGAAACACAGTAACAAGGAAGGTAGTGTACAGTCGAGATGTGGTGTTCAGAGAGGTGAAAGATATTATTAAACATGAAATTAAACCAAAGGAACTCGAGAAGATAGAGTTTGAGCTAAAGGAGGAAGAATCAGACTTTATAGCAGAGGAGGAATCAGAGGATGAAGAGCCACAAACTCCGGGTGTAAGATGATTAGTTAGAGAAAGAAGGCAGCTAGAAAGGTATTTTCCATCTGCTTTCTGTTCAAATTTTGCTTTATCCATTACCGATGATGATCCCAGAACTGTGAAGGAAGAAGTAGATTCAGAGGATGGAAAACTCTAGAAAGAGGCCATGGTTGATGAAATGACATCTTTGCACAAAAATAAGGCTTGGGATCTGGTGGAGTTGCTAGCTGGCAGGAAACCCATTGGCAACAAATGGGTGTTCAAGAAGAAGACAAATGTAGAAGGAAAAGTGGAGAAATACAAAGCTCGATTGGTAGTAAAAGGTTATTCCTAGGTGTTGGGAATTGATTTTGGTGATATTTTTTTGCCTGTTGCCAAGGTAACTTCTATTAGATTACTTTTATCTGTTGTTGCTACTTTTGATTTTGAGGTAGAACAGATGGTTGTGAAGACAACATTTCTTCATGGGGATCTAGAAGAGGAGATCTACATGAAGCAACCTGAAGGCTTTGCGGTGAAGGGTAAGAAAGAACTGGTATGCAAGTTAAAGAAGTCTCTGTATGGGTTTAAACAATCACCAAGGATGTGGTATCATAAATTTGATACATTTATACGGGGACTTGATTTCACTAGAAGCAAAGCAGATCATTTTGTGTATTTTAAATTAATTGCTGATCATGTTATTTATTTGGTCATGTATGTGGATGATATGTTGCTAGTTGGAAATCAAAAAGAAATTATCCAGGATTTGAAGACCCAATTGTCCTCCAAATTCGACATGAAATATCTTGGTACTGCAAACTATATTTTGGGCATGAAAATTAAAAGATACCGGGAAAAGAGGAAGCTATGGCTAAACCAGAGGAGGTATGTTGAGACAATATTGTAGGAGGTTTAATATGCAGGATAGTAAACAGGTGGAGGTTCCTATTCCTGTAGTTGTAAAGTTATCTACTAAACAATGTCCTAAGGCACAAGAAGAGGAAGAGGATATGTCTCGTGTTCCATATGCAAGTGCAGTCGGTAGCTTGATGTATGCAATGGTCTTTAATAGACCAGACATTGCACATGTAGTGGGAGTATTGAGCATGTTTATGTCAAAACTAGGGAAGGAGCATCGGACAACAGTGAAGTGGGTTTTCAGGTATTAGTGTGGTACTAGTAATTATGGTTTGTGCTACCAAGGAAGACCAGGATTGGACAGAGTTTTGGATATTCGTGGATTTGCTGATGCAGACTCAGCTAGAGATTTGGATCAGAGAAGATCTACAAGTGGGTATGTTTTTGACCTATTTGGAGGTGTAGTTAGTTGAATGAGTAAGAAACAATCTGTAGTGGCACTATCAACTACAGAGGCAGAATACATGGCAGCCACTCATGCAAGCAAGGAAGCAGTTTGGTTGTAGAGATTGTGTTCAAGTATGTGGTTAGTACAGGGAGCTATAATGATAGACTGTGACAACCAAAGTGTAATTTTCTTGTCAAATAACCCTACTTATCATTCAAAGACAAAGCACATTGATGTTTAGTATCATTTTTTGAGGGATATGATAGAAGACAAAAGGGTGTTGTTGGTAAAGGTGGACACTTTGAAGAACACTGCAGATGCATTGACAAAATCTGTGAGCTCTGAAGAGTTCTCCTGGTGTAGGGAAACAATGGGCATTTCAGGGCTAGAAAAATGACTAAGCTCTCCTGTGGCCCCCTCTGGAAAGAAAACAACAAGTGGGAGAATGTTGGGTTGTGTTATATTCTCTCCACTTAGTTAATAGGGGTTTAGAGGGGTACCTGTAACCCCACTTTATGGGGTCTGGGGGAGTGCCCTGGAAAATTTTGATTTTGGACCCTCTTTTAGGTTGGGCTGACCAACCTATGGTTCTTTGCATGATTTTCACACATGTTTTCTGGATGCGATGGTTTTTCGGTCCATGGTATTGGACGTGATGGTTTTTGGTCCATGGTATTGGATGCTTCGACATGTATAAATATGTATTATAACATTGAAAGGAGCATAATGAAAAATCAAGCTAGTAGTCCCAGTTTTGGGATCCAGTGGGAAAATCTCTGTGTATATGTGTTTTATGTGTTATGTTCTCGCATTGCTTATTTTTCTGTGTTTTAGAATTTGTATGCAGGTAATTTCTGCACAGGGTTAAAACCTACATTATTTATGTTCTATTCCACTACAAATTGGTAGAGATATTTTTTGTCTTCATGTAACAATTAGTTTTGGATTTATTCATTCAAGTAGTAGTAAAATTTCAAGGAAATTCTATACAAGGGACAATTAATCTATATTTTCACTTATATCTTTTACAAGTAAAATTCACAACTAAATTTTCATCCAAAGTGTTTAGGTTACTAGCAAGTGGTATCACAACATATCTCAACATTGCAAGGCATAAAACATACTATTCATTAAGGTTGAGACTTGAGATACAAAAATCTTCCCAAGTTATGCGAGCAAGAAAATTGCTCATTTTTAGTTCTAAATCTATCAAACCAGAAAAAAATTATGCCATTTTCAACACTCTCTAGTCAAAGTTATACCTTGCCTCATTCAACTCAATTCAGAATATGTCAATCTCGTTGAGATTTCTTCTTCATTTCATGTTTCTAGGTCATATATTTATGCAACCTAATATATCATTTATGTTAGGTGATTATTCATTAAAAATTATTTAGTCTGTCCAGTGCATCTACCTAATTTTCTAATCAGTTTCTGGGAACTCTCTATTAGACATTTGCAGTAAAAAATAAGAGACTGTTTCAGTACCCAGTGTTATAAAACTCTAACATGAAAAATGTATTTTGGGTTGTTTCCCTCAATATATTTACAAAATTTTCAATCCCAAAGCCATCTCAGGGAGAATTTTAGTCAGGGAGAATTTTAGTATTATTTTTGGAAAATTTGAATGCAACTAAAAGAAATTATTCCTCTTTTCTTAAAAGATTCCAGCACCAAATATGAGTGAATTCATAGAAATTAGGATTTGAAATAATTAAATTTCACTTTGCTTTTCTAGGACCATATATGAGTGAATTCACAAAACCTGAGATTTGGATTGTGGAAACACTTAAATTTCACCTCATTTATTAGGATTGGAAGTTCCGTGAGATACAAACATGTAACATTAAGGATCTGCTTTGCTTGTTTAGGAACAATGTGCAGTTAATAAATAGTGATACAAGAATCCTTGTATACATGCCTGACACAGTTATTTGGTCACAAATAAAGAAACTGAACTCCATAAATACATAACAGACAAGGTAGAATGTAAGAGAGCATCTGCTTTTCAACATATACTCTGACAAAAATAAACATCTATACAGTCATATAAAGTTGTCACCACACCAAAGAAGGAATTAAAAACCAAAATAAAAATAGGAACAGGTTTGGATTGTTATGGTTACTCTAACAAAATGTTAAATAGGATCAATATGTTAATATGGAAAATAGTGGTGTTGATTATGATTTATTGAGGCGAAGGGGTTAGCCCAACCGAATGTCATTAATGTTACTGGGCATTTGGCTAGTTTTGTGCTAGCAGGTGCCCTATTTGAAATCCCTTGGGTGAGGTGCACTAGTCAATGCCAATGGGTTTGTCAGGGAAGCAATCCATGAATGTGGGGAAACATCCATTGGGATTCCCTAGAGAGTTTTTCTTGGAAACAATAATAGGATTTCCTAAAGAGAAATTTTGAGATGCATACAGTGTACACCTAGTAAAATCAACTCTATAGAGATAAACCATTAAAAAAGAAAAAATACATATGATTTTACCTACGTTCCCTCATTTTCCCTCCCAGCCTGTGAAAAGTGGAAATATTTTACTCTTAAACTGAAAAGAAAGGATGAAAAAAATAGTGAATTTTGAACCAGTCTTCCTTGTGTGGAAGAAGACTAAAAGTGGGGTGGAAGTGCAGTGAGGTTAGAAACGAAACATACCTGGGTACCATTAATGGATTGAAGAGGTAAAACCTTAACTCACAACTCTCTTAAATCTCATTTTCCCTCCCTCCATGTGAAGAGTGAAAATATGCTACTTGTAAACTTAAAAGCAAGGATGAAAAAAATATTGAATTTTGAACCTGAGATCTGAGGTGCGTCTACTCCTCCCTATGTGGAAGAACACTAAAAGTGGGGTGTAAATGCAATGAGCCTAGAAATGAAACATACATGGGTGCCGTTAATGGATTGAAGATTCAATGGTGGGGGATTTGAGGTGTGTGTACTCCTCCCTGTGTGGAAGAGGACTAAAAGTGGGGTGGAAATGCAGAGAGGTTAGAAATGAAACATATTTGGGTGCCATTAATGGATTGAAGAGATAAAACCTTAACTCACAACTCTCTTCAATCTCGTTTTCCCTCCTGCCATGTGAAAAGTGAAAATATGCTACCTTTAAACTTAAAATCAAGGATGAAAAAAATAGTGAATTTTGAACCAAAGATCTGAGGTGTGTGTACTCCTCCCTGTGTGGAAGAAGACTAAAAGTGGGGTGTAAATGCAACAATCTTAGAAATGGAACATACATGGGCACCATTAATGGATTGAAGATTCAATGGTGGGTGATCTAAGGTGTGTGTACTCCTCTCTGTGTGGAAGAATACTAAAATTGGGGTGGAAATGCAATGAGGTTAGAAATGAAACATCCCTGGGTGCCATTAATGGATTGAAGATCCAATGGTGGGGTTTGATATCA
>APFE031724853.1:0-22693 GCA_000404065.3 Pinus taeda
CCATATATAGATGATTACAGAGAGGTGAGTCATCTTCTGGGATCTTGATTAGTGTCTTCTCTCTGATAGTTCCTACTTCCACTTGGAGAATGATGATCTCTTACTCATCCCTAGTCAAAAATGGAGTGGCAAGTGTCAGAGGGGAAGCTTCTGGAAGATTCCATGATCTTCCACCTCACATTTTTGTCCCTGCCATTTGTCCATTCCTGACCATCGCACCCTACAGAGGAGCAACTCAGTATGCATCACACCTTGTACACTGGGAAGGTGATATGCATCATACCTCCTGCATTGAGCTTTCAGTATGGTCCAGTTTTGACCATTTATGAGGAGTTTGCAGTGGAGAACTTCTGGGAGATGATGTAATCAGTTGACCTTGTTCCTTTAAGTAGTGAAGCAACACTTTTAGGGACTTAGGAGCCCTAAGTTTATGGACATTTATGATTGGGGTTGAAGTGCCCAAAAATGTCTATAACACCCAGTAGAATTTCGACCCAGCATCAGCCCAGTAAAATATACAACCTAATAGTAGCCTAGAAAAATATTCGACCCAATAGTATCTTCGTCCTTCTAGAAAATAGCCTAGTAAATCTACACGAGTGAGAGAGAGATAAACCCAGAAACTTCGATCTTCCTTCTATCAGAAAATCTCCTCCTTCTATGACTTCACACTTTTTCTGCTCTTCTTCTTGGATATCGAGCTTGTGTTAGTGAGTTTCCTCCAAGTGAATCGAGTTTCTACATATATAGGCTTCTAGTGCGGTCGAATTACCCTATTTGATTCAAATTTCATCCCCTTAAGGCCGACTTGGTGTGGAGGTGACAAATAACTTATTTGACTCAATAATAAATCTTTTTACATTATCCAAAAGCCCAAAAAGGGTTTCTTTTAATGGAAAATTACTTTAATGACTCAATATAGATCCTAGAATTCCTCAATGGGGAATTTGACCTAAAACATGATGGCCCAAGCATTAAACCCATGCTATAATAAGTCATATTAATAATAATAAAACATTTCTTTTTCTTTATTTTGATATTTACATTTTATTATGACTCAAATATATTTTGTCAATATAGAACCTAGTTACGTTCTTCAACACCTTGTGACTCTTTGACTACCCTCATCACTATTTGACTTCTTATGAATTTTCATCTTTACATGTCTCTTCATATTTTGTACATGTCCTTTGGAATTTTAGTTTACAATACATTTTTGAATAAGAAATTACATAATCCACAAGAATGATGTGGCATATGACGATTCATGACATGACATGACGTGACACCACTGACATGGACTTATTGGTGACATGGCAATGTCAAGCCATTCTTGTTGTTCCCTGCTATGTGTCTTCTTAGGAATTCTCTTCTATGGATCTCCATATCACTTAGAGGAAAGGAGTCTTTAGTGATATCAGGTCATGAGTTGTGGTTGCAAACGGGTGTCCATTTTCTTTCTCTTGATTGATCACCTTGCGTAATCAACTACAAATATGTATTCTATCATGTTTCTCTTATACATGTCCTTCTTCATGATCCTTTCATGGTGTGACAGAGTACCTTCATTTGCAATTCAATCGTGACAAGATGACATCGGTTCAATAAACCCCTAGTCTAAGATGTTGCGCATTTATCCACTGACTGAGCTAGAACTGGATTAAAGGATGAGGAAGAGGCTCAGTGGCTATGGAATTACATAACTCAGGTAGTCATGGGTGAAAATTGAGCCTTGAGACTATGAAATGCACAGTTCAACTTGGACTGAGCAAGCTGATTGCACATTTTTGGAGCTCAATGAGCCAAGATGAAGGGTTGGGCATTGATTCTGTCTATTATGTAGTACTAGAAGGTAGAGCAGACTGAGTGATTTCACAATTCCACAACGCGAGAGATCAAGGGTTCGAATTTAGGTCAGAGACTATGCAATGCACAATTAAGGCCAAGATGGAGGGGTCAATTGCATAAATTTGGAGGCCAAGGTCCAAGCTTGAGTACTGAAAAATGCGTAGTGTGCAATCCTAGGAGGCATGAATTGTGTATTGCGCAATGCCAAGAGGCAGGATTTTAGCTAGAGGATCGAGATTTTTTAATGCGTAGTTCAAGAGAACCGAATGAGGCTAAGTTGTTTGGTTGAATAGTTTTCAAAATTTGACTAAGTGTGGGATCAATGACGCTGATGTGAATAATGATAAGTCTCAACTGTGATCGCACATTTAGAACACTTGATGACACAACAACATAGATCATCCAGAACACATGAAAAACATACTTCCCTTAGTGTGACAACTTTGCAATGACTCATGACAAGTGTGATAGTAAAGATACACTTTTCGATGATTGGGATGACACTTGTGCGACATTGCTTACAATTTTGGAAATGAATGTGATGAATGTTTACATGGTAAGATAAACTCATTTACACAAAGGTAACCCCTTGAAACCACCAAAACAAGCTCACATACATTGTGTGACACTTAACATGAGAAAAGATGACATTTTTCTTTTCTTGCAAAAGGGACCAAAATACTTGGAGAAAACACATACAATGGATTTCAAGGTTTGTGATGACAAAATGAAAGACCAAGGTAGGCTCTCAAATTTGGTGTAAGCCAAAATTTTGGAGGGTGTTGTAGTAGCGACAACACTTGGTGACACACTGGTAGAATTCCATCTTCTTTGTCTTGGTTTACGCTTCTGTTCAGTGTCTCAGTTCTTTAAGGAGTATTGATTCATCGTACAGATTACTTTGGCTTCCCCACTTACCCCGTGAATAAACATGGCCCCATTTGTGCCGTCTCGGTTGAACACAATCATAAGATTTAGTAATATCACAATATTTTGAAATGGAAAGGGTAGTGTAGTTTGTGAGCTTTAGATTTTCAGAGTATAATTTTTCATCTCTGGTGTTGCTCCACTATGAGTAGGCCTAGAAAGTACCCAAGAAGAGTCAATACAAGAATAGAAACATTGCTCCACTGCCAGCTATAGGTTTTAACCCCGTACTGAAATTACCTGCATACGAATTCTAAAACACAGAAAATTAAACAATGCGAGAACATAACACATAAAACACATATACACAAAGATTTTCCCACTGGATCCCAAAACCGGGACTACCACCTTGATTTTTCATTATGTTCATTTCAATGTTACAATACATATTTATACATGCCGAAGCATCCAATACCATGGACCGAAAACCATCGCGTCCAAAAAACGTGTCTGAAAATCATGCACAAAACCATAGGTGGGTCTGCCCAACCTAACATAGGATCCAAAACCAAAATTTTTTGGAGTGCTGCCCTGGACCCCATAAAGTGGGGTTACAGGTGCCCTTCAAACCCCCCATTAACTACGTGGAAAGAATATAACACAACCTAACATTCTCCCACTTGTTGTTTTCTTTCCACAAGGGGCCACAAGAGAGCTTAGTCATTTTCCCAGCCCTGAAATTCCCATTGTCTCTCTAAACCAAGAGAGCTTCTCAGAGCTCACAAAATTTGTCAATGCATCTACAATATTCTTCTAAGTGTCCACCTTTACCAACAACACCTTTTTATCTTCTATCATATCCCTCACAAAGTGATGTTGAACATCAATGTGCTTTATGTTTGAATGATATGCAGGGTTCTTTGCCAAGAAAATTGCACTTTGGCTATCACAGTCTATCCTTATAGCTTCTTGTACTAACCCCATACTTGAACACAATCTCTACAACCAAACTACTTCCTTGCTTGCATGAGTGGCTGCCATGTATTTTTCCTCTGTAGTTGATAGTGCCACTACAGAGTGTTTCTTACTCATCTAATTGACTGCACCTCCAAATAGGTTAAACACATACCCACTTGTAGATCTTCTCTGATCCAGATCTCCAGCCTAGTCTGCATCAACAAAACCACAAATATCCAACACTCTGTCCAATCCTAGTCTTCCTTGGTAACATAGACCATAATCACTAGTTCCACGCAAATACGTGAAAACTCGCTTCACTACTGTCCAATGCTCCTTTGCTGGTTTTGAAATAAACTTGCTCAGTACTCCCACTGCATGTGCAATGTCTAGTCTAGTATAGACCATTGAATACATCAGGCTTCCGACTGCACTTGCATATGGAACACGGGACATGTCCTCTTCCTCTGGTTTAACTAGAGCTTCCTCTTTGCCCGATCTCTTTTAATTTCCATGCCCAAAATATAGTTTGCAGCACCAAGATCTTTCATGTTGAATTTGGAGGAAAATTGGGTCTTCAGATCCTGGATAATTTCTTTGCCATTTCCAACCAAAAACATATCATCCACATACAAGACTAGATAAATAACACAATCACTAATTAATTTATACACACAGTGACTTGCTTTGCTTCTGGTGAAGCCAAGTCCCCGTATAAATGTATCAAAATTTTGATACCACATCCCTGGTGACTGTTTTAACCCATATAAAGACTTCTATAACTTGCATACCAGTTCTTTCTTACCCTTCGCTACAAATCCTTCAGATTTCTTCATGTAGATTTCCTCTTCCAAATCCCCATGAAGAAATGATGTCTTCACATCCATCTATTCTACCTCAAAATCAAAAGCAGCAACAACAGATAAAAGTAATCTAATAGAAGTTACCTTGGCAACAGGAGAAAAAATATCACCAAAATCAATTCCGGCACCTGGGAATAACCTTTTGCTACCAACCGAGCTTTGTATTTCTCCACCTTCCCTTCTGCATTTGTCTTCTTCTTGAACACCCATTTGCTGCCAATGGGTTTCCTTCCAGCCGGCAACTCCACCAGATCCCAAGCCTCATTTTTGTGCAAAGATGCCATTTCATCAACCATGGCCTCTTTCCAGAGTTTTCCTCCTCTAAATACACTGCTTCCTTCACAGTTCTGGGATCATCGTCAGTAATAGATAAAGAAAAATTTGAACAGAAAAGCAGATGGACTATACCTTTCTGGCTGCCTTCTTTCTCGAGCTGATCTTCTCACAGCTGGAGTTTTTGGCTCTTCATCTTCTGATTCCTCCTCTGCTACAGAGTCTGATTCTTCCTCCTTTAGTTCAAACTCTATCTTCACAGGTTCCTTTGGTTGGACTTCATGTTTAATAACATCTTTCACCTCTCTGAACACCACATCTCGACTATACACAACCTTCCGTGTGACTGAGTTCCAAAGTTTATAACCCTTTAAACCATCCTTATACCCAATAAGATGCACTTTTCAGATTTACTATCCAACTTGGTTCGGTTCTCCTTTGGAGCATGTACATATGCATCACATCCAAATACCCTTAGATGTGAAAGAGAGGGTTTCTTACCAGTCCATACCTCTTGTGGAGTCTTATCCTCCAATGTTGATGAAGGTGACCTGTTGACTAGGTAACATGGAGTATCCACCGCCTCTGCTCAAAATTCTTGTCCTAACCCGGCACCACTGAGCATGCTTCTTGCCCTTTCCATCAACGTCTTATTCATTCTTTCTGCAACTCCATTTTGCTGAGGTGTATATGGAGTAGTCTTCTGTCATGCTATACCACACTTCTTACAGAATTCTTCAAATTCCTTATTGCAAAACTGTCCACCATTATCTGTCCTCAACACCTTTATCTTCTTCTCTGTCTGGTTTTCCACCAGAGCCTTAAATTCTTTAAATAAGACTTTAGATTTCTTCTTAAGGAAATATATCCATGTATTCCTTGAGAAGTCATATATAAATGATACATAGTACATAGAATTACCCAGTGATGGAACCTTCACAGGTCTAAACACATCACTGTGTACAAGTTCTAATATCTGTTTCGCCCTCTTACTACCAGAGGGGAAACTCACCCGATTCTACTTCCCATAAACACAATTTTCATAGAAATCAAAATCCAGAGAGCTATTACTCATACCCTCTACCATACCTTTACTATGAAGTATCCGAAAACCCTTTTCTCCAATATGTCCAAGCCTTTGATGCCAAAGCATGGTCTTCTCTCCAGAGACCACAAGATTTTCTACTCCACTTTCAAGAACCATAGAACTATTGCACCCATCAATAACAGTGCTACCTTGTCGCTTGTACAGAGTTCCAATCCAAACTCCCTGCATCAATACTAGTGCTCCCCAAACCATCTTGCAGGTATCCTTCTCGAACATTGTTTTTACACCTGCATCATCTAGCTTGCTTACAGAAATCAAATTTCTGGTCAATGCAGGAATGAGTAGAACACTCGAAAGTGTTCTAACCCTTCCACCTTGCAACTTCAACTTTACTTTTCTGCGACCAATGATTCTAGCCTTCCTATCATCCCCCAAGAAGACATCACCACCATCATATTTCTCATACTCACAGAAACACTCTCTATGGGGAGTGAAGTGAAAAGGATGCACCTGAGTCAATCAACCATGCCTCATGATCTACATGTGTACTTGAAGAAGCCAAGTACACATCCCCACCTTCATCTGAGGTGGTTTTCACCTCTGCAGAAGGAGCATCATTAGATCCATTTCCTTTATTAGGAGCTTTAGATTACAGTCCCTTTTGTAGTGCCCTTCCTTTCCACATTTCCAGCACACCACCTTTACAGGTTTTCTTGGAGATTTAGATCTCCCTTTAGATTTAGATCTCCCACTCGATGACTTATTTTTGTTTCTATTCTGGGTCCACCCTCGTACAGACAAGGCATCACCATTTTGGCTCTCCATATTTTTCTGTCTCATCTCCTCCATCAGCAAGGATGAGAGTATTTCATCAAAATGCAAGGCAGTTGCATTTCTACCTATTGCAATAACCAGACTATCCCACAAATCTGGTAGAGAACACAACAAACTGATGCACTTATCTTCATCTGAAATTTTAATATCAACAGATGCTAACTGACTTGTCAAAGTATTAAATGAGTTTAGATGCTCTGTCACCGATTCTCCATCTTTCATCCTCAGGTTATACAACTTTTTTTGTAGGAATAGTTTATTCACCAGAGACTTAGATTGGTACAAAGTCCCTAACTTTTCCCACGAAGCCTTTGCCATAGCTTCCCCTAATACATTCAGAAATATTGAATCTCAGACACACAATCGTATTATGCTCTTTGCCTTCCAATCCAACTTATTCCATTCTTCATCGAACACTCCCTTTGGTTTAGTACCCGGATCTACCGCGATCCAGTAGTCTTTATCCACCAAAAGATCCTCCATCTTGAGTTTCCACAACTCAAAACTTGGACCATTAAATTTCTCGATCTCTATCTTTCGACTGCTCACCATCTTCTCTCACCACCAGAATCGATCTCGTAGATCTCCCACTGAACAAGTTCTACCACAGGCCCAAGCGAAACCCCTCAACAACAAAGGCATCCCCTTGAAGCCAAAACAACTCCGATACCAAATGTTGGTTTTAACCCCATACTAAAATTACTTGCATACAAATTCTAAAACACAGAAAAATAAACAACTTGAGAGCATAACACATAAAACACATATACATAGAGCTTTTACCACTAGACCCCAAAACCGGAATTACCATCTTGATTTTTCATTATGTTCCTTTTAATGTTAAAATACATATTTATACATGTCGAAGCATCTAATACCAAAGACCGAAAACTGTCGCATCCAAAAAACATGTGCGAAAATCATGCACAAAACCATAGGTGGGTATGCCCAACCTAACATAGGGTCCAAATCCAAAATTTTCTGGGGCGCTACCCCAACCCCATAAAGTGGGGTTACAGATGCCCTTCAAACCCCCTGTTAACTACGTGGAAAGAATATAACACAACCCAACACCAACAAGCCTAGACAAAATCCCAATGAATTTGCTTGATTCACCTCTCTACACAAAAAGACTTTCTCTTCTTTTTCCTTTTATTGTATATTTAAATAGGAAATTTCATAGGAACTTATTCATCTTAAGGGTAGAAGAAGGATCCCGACTTATTGAGAGAAGGAGAGGTTTTTCCTTCAGAGAAGAATATAGAGACCTTTGATTTAGGTTTTCTCATTTGAGTTTTTCCCCTTTTCCTCCTCTATTGATTGGATAAGCGAAAAAACACTTAAACATAAGGAATCGAGTATGGGCATAATGTTTCTAGAATAAAAATAGGTATCATGGTTTGACACAATACTCTCCTTACGGATGGATCATATTTCTGGTTAGAACATCGTTGTCCAAAATATATAACCAACACAAAGAAGAAGGACTGAATGTAAACCAAATGTTGTAGTGTCACAAGCTTCTTTTCTAGTTTTCCAAATTTCCTTTTGAGCCAACAGAGCATCTTCATGCAACGTTTCACAAAACAAAATAAAATACAACACAAAAAAAGGAAACAAAACTAGAAGACAAAATAGAAGGAGCCTAAACCAAAACATTATGCGACACAAAAATAAAAAAAGACAAGACAAACTATAGAAAATGAATGTAGGATGAATATGGAGGTAACCAATATGAAACTAGACCTATTCCTAACTTAACCATATAGAATGGCGAGGCTAGGTGTAATGAAATTTCCAATGTAGCCACAGTAGTTGTTCCCGAACCACAATCACAAAAATATGATCGATTAAAATTGAGATAAAATAAGTGCAACAAAAAAGATAAGAGCTTGAAGAACTTTCACAACAAAAAGAAGGTTTTCCCTATCAGTAGAATGTTATGTCAAAACCACTACTTTTAACCAGTTTTCACTCTTATTCTCATCGTTTACGAAGATCATAGCTAAAAAAACCCTTGGAAGCTTCTTCTAAACATATCTTCCCTTGCAATCATGAGGAAATATCGAAACTTATTATTGACGATGGAGCTTGCCAGGTAAGATTTATCCAACCATTCAGTGATTGGATCATGAAACTTAGAAAAATACTCTCGAGAATCTTAAAATATTTAGAAAGATAAATTTTCAATTAAGGCTATGAGATTAGAATTAGAACCTTGTGATGGAAAATAAATCTGATCACATTCATAAGGCTTGTCGAGATAGTTAGGACCTGGCATGACCATCAGCAAAGGTTGAAGTGCCTCAACTACTTGAAAAGTATTTGAACAATGAGATAAACCATAGAGATTAATAGATGTGGAAAAATATTCATAAAGTATGGTGGTGGGAAAGTGATAAAATGAATGACAGTTAATATCATGATCAGATGGACAATTTGTGGTAAGATATTCTCGGTTAGAATATAACAAAGTGTTGATGGTGCTAGACCCACCAACATTAGGGGATCTCCATGGTATGAAGTCCTAACTAGACCTCACACCATTTGGTGTAGAATTCCCATCCTATACGATGGTCCGATTGTCATTATCTTAAAGATATGCCTTAGCTCTTGCCTATCAGAATGTGAGAGTGGTCTACTTTGCCTTCAAAAAATGAGGTTCGCATGCTTGGTGTGTACTAGTGTCACTTGTGTTAAGTTTATTTCACTATGGAGAGAGAGGGTGGGTGTGAGTCTTAAGTTGGATGGGAGGAAGCCCCAACTCTGTCATAAACACACAACAAAATAGGATGTGCACAACTTGTGAAGGATAAATCCACATGGATGCGGCAGTCAAAACACAAAAGAGAAGATAGCACGTACAACGCTCAGCAAGGTCAATCCGCACGAGTACGATAGTTTTTATAGAAGGTTTACATGAAAGTTTTTGTTTGATGTCTGGGAGGTAACAAACACAAGAAGGACAAAATTAACAATTTATACAACACATTTTCATTAATATATGTATTAGAATAGTTGAATGAATTAAAGTCTTAGACACAGGTTAAAGCGACATGCGTTACAAGTGTTCGAGGTAAATCTTACAAATAGTTATAACACGTGTGATAATTTGTTGGACTATTAGCAGGCTTCTGAATTAAGTGAAAGTTCCACGACACATCGGTACACCATTACATCACTAACCCCATAGGCAGGGCATTGGAGCCACTACTTGCTCCTCAAAGAAAATATTACATACTCTCAAGGCTATGTGGGAGGAGCAAAGGTGAAAAATCCTTTGCATGTACAAATGAGAGGTATTTATAGCCAAGGGTGAAACTGACCCTTATGACTGTTCAAATTCCCTCATGATTGTTTGACTTACATGAATCTTCAACTTTACATGACTCTTTAGATTACAAGTGGGTCTCTTTGACTTCCACATTACATTACATTGATCGAAAACAGTATGGCCCACAATAGTGATGCGGCTGACATGACTCATGACACAACTCGACATGACTGTGACGGTATGTTCATGCTACTGTTGGTGTGCATGTTGAGATGTAATGCTACTGAGTGATAGATGTCCTCATGATGTATCATAGCTTCACCTTCGCATGGCAAGGTATGTAGATTCCTTGATGGTTGTTGGGTTTGTTTGATGTTGTGCTCACACGTTTCTCCTTACTTGTAATTTGGCATGCTTGACATGTTCGTCCATCTATGAAAATGCATGTTAGTCCATCATCCATCCTCGAACACATATTCACATGTTCATCCATTCGTCCATCCATGAATGCATCTTCACATTTTCATCCATTCCTCCATCCGCGAACATATCTTCGCATGGTCGTTCATTCATGACCACATCTCCTCTCATGCATCGTTTGTTTATCCATTCACGAATATGTCGTTTTGCATGTACTCTCCCTGTTCATCCCATTCATCGTCACGTCATTTCTATTCATGTACCTATATCTGTAGTCACTTATAACAAGGTGACATCAATGTAGGTTTTAACCTTGTGCATAAATTACCTACATACGAATTCTAAAACACAGAAAATAAACAATGTGATATCATAACGCATAAAACACATATACACAGACATTTTCCCATGGATCCCAAAACTGGGACTACCAACTTGATTTTTCATTATGTTTCTTTCAATGTTACAATACATATTTATACATGTTGACGCATACAATACCATGGACTGAAAACCATCACGTCCAAAACCATGTGCGAAAATCATGCACAAAACCATAGGTAGGTTTGCCCAACCAACTATAGGGCGAAAAAACAAAATTTTCTAGGGCACTGCCCCAAAACCCATAGAAGGGGGTTACCTGCACCCCTCAAACGCCCTATGACCACCCCCCTTGCTACGCAATCAGCGCAATGAAAGGGGGGCTCTGCCCCCCCTCTAATCCCCCAGTTAACTACGTGGGCTAGTCGTGGAAATAATATAACACAACCCAACATTCTCCCACTTGTTGTTTTCTTTCCACAGGGGGCCACAAGAAAGCTTAGTCATTTATCCAGCCCTGCAATGCATCTGCAATATTCTTCAAAGTGTCCACCTTTACCAGCAACACCTTTTTGTTTTCTATCATATCCCTCACAAAGTGATACTGAACATCAATGTGCTTTTTCTTTTAATGATATGCAGGGTTCTTTGCCAAGAAAAATGCACTTTGGCTGTCACAATCTATCCTTATAGCTCCATGTACTAACCCCATACTTGAACACAATATCTACAACCAAACTACTTCCTTGCTTGCATGCGTGGCTGCCATGTATTTTGCCTCTGTAGTTGATAGTGCCACTACAAATTGTTTCTTACTCATCCAACTAACTGCACCTCCAAATAGGTTAAACACATACCCACTTGTAGATATTCTCTGATCCATATCTCCAGCCTAGTCTGCATCAACAAAGCCATGAATATCCAACACTCTATCCAATCCTGGTCTTCCTTGGTAGCACAAACCATAATCATTAGTGCCACGAAAATACCTGAAAACTCGCTTCACTATTGTCCAGTACTCCTTCCCTGGTTTTAACATAAGCTTGCTCAATACTCCCATTTCATGTGTAATGTCTGGTCTACTACATACCATTGAATACATCAGGCTATTGACTGCACTTGCATATGGAACATGGGGTGTTATACAACAAAATTACCTCCTCATCAACTCAGAGGTGAAAGATAGGATGACTGAAGCAAAGACTAGAATTGCAGGCCTTGATTCCACACTAACACTGGTTGCACACTGAAAACCTACTTTATAAAGCTTGTTACCAAGCCTAAAGGAGCATTAGTGACCCCACTAACTCATGTTACTAGTGAAGGGGTAACATTAGTGAAACTAAGGGAAGTTCAATGGGTCAAGCCAACGAATGGACTCACAAATATCTAGATATTTATCCCTCGATTTGCTCAAGAAAAGCAAGGAAACATCTAAAAGAAAGAAATTTAGAGAATTTCCAATTTGAGAAAACAAGGAAAATGGGAAAGAGCTGAAAAGCAGAGCGAATTTATTGCTTTTGCGCTAGTGAACTCTAGGAGGATCTTGGCAACCCTAACTCAATTGCTATATAAGCAAAGTAAGGGTTACTGTGAAAAGGGTCAAAGCATTTGAAAGGACAACCCACTAAGTTGTTGTGAGCAATCATACACTTAAAGAAGTGATATCTAACCCTAACTCAATTGCTATATAAGCAAAGTAAGGGTTACTGTGAAAAGGGTCAAAGCATTTGAAAGGACAACCCACTATGTTGTTGTGAGCAATCATACACTTAAAGAAGTGAGCTGAAAGAGAGAAAGAGAGAGAGAAGAAGAAGAGGCAAGGGAAGGTTGATACAACGGATGGTTGTAATCACTCTTCCATTATAAATACATAACTGCAGTTGTGTTCCCTACTCCATAGCGTCGGTAACATTGTTCATTGAATTGTTCATTTCGATACTTGTCGAGTTGAGTAGTTTAAGTTGTATACAAATATATGTTCATTGTGCATTCTTATATTAGTTTTTAATATTGTATGTTTTGATTGTGTTTGCCTTTCCTTTGTGCAAGAATTGTTTTGGAGATGGCTTTGAAGGAGTTCTTCTTGGCTGCATAGCGATCTCCAATCAAATCTAGAAGGAGACTTGAGGTAATCCTCTTTCCATACTTTGTTAACTTATATTTGATAGATGAACATGTGTATAACTTGGTAGCTTTTGTAGATAATATTACAATTTGTCGAAGGTCCCAGGAAGACCTTTGAGGGTAGTTTTCATTCTCCATACACCATGCATTTTACCCCATAGCAGAATTGGCAACTCCACTGGGGACTATACATCTAGTTCCTAGTTAACCCAGACTCTTCTCTGTTCTCTCTTCCTTCTAAGAGCTCCTGATTCTTTAGCAATCCTTTTCTGATCCACCAACTATCTTGTTACATCCTACTAGTTTGCATTCACCTCAGAAACTGATCATAGAGACCCTCTGTTTGAGCAATTTCCCTCACTAATGTAGGTTACCAGGCTAAACAGAGCTTTATAAAGCACTGTGCCTATGTATAGGGAGTATTAGTGGACCAACTAACTCTCTATTTACATTGAAATAGAGCGTCAGTGTCCCATTTCCATGATTACTAGTAGTGTCTATGGACCAAAAGGGGGGGGGGGGATTTTCTCATGGATTGAAGTAAGATCTGCAACTATATTATGTTAGCAATCCTGAATTTTATTTTTAGGAAAGAGTTTTAGTTTTTCTCTCTTAAAATACATTTTTTTTGAAAGAAAGATTGATAAATTGTATTCATCCTTCCGTCGAAATAGTTGTAAGTTGCTTCATTTTGGTTTCAGTAGTTGTTAGGAAATATTGGAAAAGAATCTTTTGGTTATGCATGTATTGAAAGACTATAGATGCACAGACGAATCTATGAATATGTGAAAAGATGAATATCTAGAATAAGGCTTGTTTGCATCAAACTGAATTTTTTTTTCAAAGCATTGTTTCTGCATGATTTATTGAGTCAAGAGTCACCATATTTCATACGTCAACACCCCTACCAAAGACAAATAATCAATTACACATAAAATTTACATTAAAATCAATCAATTACTCTTTTGAGCAAACCAACATTAGCGAGGCTAGGATCTTGGGATAAGCATGTGAGTGAACTGCCCAAGGTTGAAAACCAAAACTAGTGTTGTTAATGATCGAAAAATTCCTTCTGCACTCATATTATTAGGACCACTCCACTAAAAATGGAGCAAAATATGAGACAACATCAGACTGTAATTGAAGGTAGCCTGCCTTCTCTTACAAATCCTTTGGGCATTCTGTGTACTAAGGGTCCCTTCTAGGATTTCGAAACTGAGTTGGGGACTTAGGTATCCTGCCCACACAACACGTTGTCTATGACTATGTTCCCCTCGGTGATGTTTGTGATTTGAGGTATCTCTAGTGGCCAAACTTATAGGGACTTACATGAGGTGACTGGGATGAGCTGTCCTGGTACCGAACATAGACATATCTACTTTGTCTTCAGTTGTTGGGAGGGCGCTCATCTTCACGATAGTACTTGGCCCCTCAATATGAGGTTTGGGAAAAGCTCTAAAGTAACCGTAATTGTACATTTGGCCATCCTTCTTTGTTATTCATTAAGAAATCGGGTTTCATCTCTGGCGATCGGTGCTTATCAGACAAGGTAATTTCTCTCTATTTGCTGATCAATCCATTTAGTGTATTTTTTACATATTTCTTTTTAGGTACCTGAGTGCTATCATTTTTAGACTTTAAGGAACATCACAATAAAAATTTATTGATAAAATTAACGGTCACAATGGCTACATCCGGCCCTCATCGTCACTCTAGACGATTAAAAGGACTTCCTCCACTCATTGTGGAGGATCCGCTAAGTTCCATTGAATCGAATTCCCCATCTTCGGGGGATCAGTCTCTTAGATCTCACACAAGATCTATTTAGACTACCAATGATTCAAGTTTGCTGGAGGATTTCTTTACCAAAGGATTCCTTCCTTCCATTAACACTCTGCTCACAAATCTATTGGAACCTGTCTTGGCTCCTGTGATACCTGTACTTCCCGCTTCGGTAGTTGGAACATTTCCATCTATCGAGTTGACGACTAATGGGTCATGGAACTTTGGGGACACTTTCAGCCCCCCACCGCTTCCCCAGTCGATAGTCTCCACAACACTGGTAATGGTGAATCCCACTATCCCATTTGTCCCAGGTATAACCACTCACACGACACCCTCTATGAGTGGAACCCAGTAGATGCCAGGTTCCACCCCTATGGTGCCACACTGCATACCTTCGACAAGTGACACATGTAGTGCTCCTTATAATACTCAATGCTACACTATGGGAGCGGTTCCCATTTACCAACAATATGGTCAACCACTAATGTATAGTTCAAACCCCCAGACTCAAATACCTCGGGGGTTTCCCAATATGAACATGCCAGTAGGGAACGTAATAGTTCCCCCTCCATTCTCAGGCATGCATGGTTAGTCGCTCATTGACATGAGTGTCCCCTCTGTCAATCAGGGCCAAAAGGTCAGTTCTGTGTCGGGAAGGAATCCACAAGGGGTTCCCAACCAGTCCATGGGGGCACCCTACTCACATACTCAAATGAGTCAAGGGGGCACCGCTTATACTAGGGGAAATTTCATACCCCAGTATCAAAATCCTCATGGAAATCCACTCTACAACACCATACCACAAAGCAACTGCTAAACCGGCAATCCATGTACACTATGGGGAACCAAATGATGGGAGGAGCACAGAGCTCCTCAGGTCATCCATCATCACCATGGTCCGAGTCGGGGGCACCTAACTCTCTGCCTTTTTTCGCAATATTGGATATTCTCGACTTATACAAGCTGACAAATGACCCCATCTACCACAACTTAAAATGGCCACCGATCCCACATAAAATACCAATGGACATCCTAAAGTTTGATGGAAAACAAGGGGAGGACCTGAGCACCCATATCACCACCTACCATCTCTGGTGTGTTTCTAACTCTATGGTGGATGATAGTGTCTGGTTATGTCTTTTTCCCTGCACCCTCACTAGAAGTGTAGCGAAATGGTATATTGAGTTACCACGCATGTCAATAAACACCTTTGACACTTTAGCGATGGAATTCCTAAAGCACTTCTAGTTACCAATCCGCTATGAGATTAGGACAGAGCTCTTCACTTCATTTTGTCAGGACACTCCCACAAACATCTCTATTCATATTTATGAATGGAGATGTAGGTGGAGGTTAGTAAAAGCTCCCATCGTAGACTTTCTCTTAACGGACTGGTTCTGTAAGTCCTTACTCCCACAAATCGCTAGAGACGTTGCTCCAGGTAGTGCGGTCATAGAAGACCAATCCATACATCATGCCCAGCACTTAGATTTGATATATTCACAGTCTGGCACTCTTTACGACATAATCCCCAATGCTCCTGGGAACCCAAATGCTTCTGCCACTCAGCACCCCGAAGTGCACGATGACGGGATTGTCGGTGCAACCTCTGGGGCCTCTGTAAAACAACTCAGTGGTTGCATTGCCAAATTGGCAGTGGACCCCTCTACCAATACTACTACTCTTCCTACCACTACGATAAACTTTGTGCATTCTATGTCAAGATCCAGTGGCAAGATCAAGAAGAATAAGAAAAAGAATGCTCCTTTTGAAGAGTAGTCACTCAAGAAGCCCAACCCAAAACAGAAGGCCGTTGCACCTACTAATGAGGAAAAGGATAAACTCACCAGATATCCATGTATACTCTGTGCTGAAGACCACACGACTTGGCGTTGTCCGTGGATTTAGGAATGCACAGACTACCTTGCTAAAAGGGATTCTAGTAAGGCACCTGTTATCCTTAGAAATCCTTTTCCTACTCAACAGTAGCAAAATCTTATTGCCAACCAACCACAACCCCCGCAAGGGGGCAATGATGGTTTGCAACATCCTTCGGCTACTGAAGGATCTTCTACCGTTTACACATTTGAAACGATAGAACTCGCCACAAGAGCCAAATTTTATGGAGCTCCGCTCCGGCAGCAGAACCATCCTCAGGTTAAAACCCATCACCGCCCACCAATTTTTATATTGAAAGGCCAGTCGAGGAATTTGTAATTAGACCCCCAAAAGGGGCACTTTTATGCACAATACATAATACATCTGCACATGCTGCCCAACACTACAACATCATAGAGGATTGGCACAAGAACCATCGGCTATGTCGGTGCTCAAAGTATTACAAACATGCCCAACACAATGGAAAGCTTTGCTTTTAGCTATTGGAGGTATTGACCCAATGGATTCCATGCTTGCTATTTTCAACATGGACAAGTGTAAACTTCCCCTTTCTCACCAACTTGCATTGTAGGTGCATATCACTTTGAAAGGTAAAGGTATACATAGAACTGTCATCGATGAAGGTGATTCAACTTGCATCATGTTGGCTTCATGTTGGCTCGCCCTAGGTTCTCCAACCCTAACCCCACCATCGAACTCCTTGAAAGCTTTTGACGGCCACACCTTTCTCCCCAAAGGGTACCTAGCTAGTTTCCCCATCACTTTGTATGGGAAAACCGTAATGGTAGACATAGAAGTCGTGGACAAAAAAATCGACTATAATCTCTTGCTGGGTCGCAATTGGATATATGCCATGATGGCCATAGTATCTACTATCTTTCACATCATCCTATTTCCATTGGATGGAAAGGTAGTTACAGTAGATTAGTTGTCTTTCTGCACCCCTGATTATTCATCATTACCAAGTGGCTCTGTACCCCTAGTAGGAGGTGGAACTGACTCTTATGTCAGTTTAGGTATTGATCTACTGAAGGCTTCTTCCATCATGGGTTGTTTTCCTCTTTAGCCACCCAAGGTTTCACAAATGGTCAACATGCTTTCATCTATTCCTCATGAATTGACCGATCCATGGATCCTGCCAGCTCCTTTAGACCTTGACACATTCGGAGACCAAATGCTGCTGTCACCGGCTGAATCGGCCGACCAAGCCATTCAATCTGCATCTCAAGTCATGTTGGTTATGACCTATGGTACCACCACCCCTCCCATAATTGCTCCTCCTTTAGATCCATTCAATCAACTCCTTCTTACGGACGAAGTTATTCAAGAAATCATGAGTTTTGGAGAGAAACATTGGGAGGATTGGCACCATTGTGTCTCGATATTTGATTTGGACATGATGCCTTTTAAAAACTTGTCCCGTGACATACTAGAAATTGTTTCCTCACCATACGAGATCATCCAAACTTTGGATGCGGAAGGAAACATGGGCAACACTTCCAGAACATTGCCCACAAATATTTCGGTCATGACAGGCATCATGGAAAACATCTAGATGCGAGCAGATTGCAGTCTTGAGGAAATTGCAAGCTCCACCTACCTATATGAGGAATTCCTCGATGAATTTGTTTGGTCTCATGAGGAAATTCCCGACTTTAATCTGTCGTTTGTCGTGCATGAGATCCAACTTTACGACGAAGCAAAACAAAATGGGTGGTCAATCCCTTCCCTAGGAATAGTCGTTGAACCCATGCCTGGCACTACGATTGAAGAAGAACACTTAATATACCTTAAACAGATGGATAAAACCCATCAAAAGGCCAACTTGGCACTCGAGGCTCACAAGCACCAAGTACAATCCCTATTTGCAAAAGAGCTTAAGTTTCCTCCTTACCAATAGGGCGACCTTGTGTTTCTCTATCATCCAAAAGATGACCTCTTGGAGGCATGCACGCTTCAACCCAAAAGGCAAGGTCCCTATGTCATAACGAAAGTCCTCCCCATGGGGGCATATGAGCTGCAGGACCAGGAAGGAGTCCCACTCAAGGAGCCCACATATGGGCTCTATCTGAAAAGGTATTATGCCTAGTATTGCACTGGGCATGTGCTTTGTAATTTTATGTATTCATAAGTTTTTCTTACCTTTTTTGATGTGATTGGATTTCTTTATTATTTAGTGGAGTACTTGTCTCATGCATTATTCTCAGAATGCAGATGTCGTCATTCCCCTTGGAATATGTTACTAGGATACGTGGATGGTGCTAATCGTCACACACGACACATTGCATCAAATGCTTGGGTCATCTACACACCCAAGTCAGAACTATTTTGCTTCGGGAGGGTCTTTCTTGGTACTGCCACCAACAATATTGTCAAGTACATGTCTGTCGTTTCGCTTCTCATAGAAGCATCATCAAGGGGCATCTCCAATCTCGTGGTCAGGTTAGATTCCCAACTAGTCATTATGCAATTGATAAACCAATATCATGTTCGTAATCCAACCTTGTTATGTAACTATCTAAGGGTGTGATTCTTGGAACATCGATTTGAAATAATCACATATGAGCATGTTCCTCGAGAATTAAATATAGTCACTGATTCATTAGCTAACTATGTATTGGATTGGCATTTGTCTCATTCTTTATAGCAGCATGCATGAGAAGTAAAAACATTTACTAAAGTTAAAATTTTGTTTTACAGAAAACATTCAAAAACACATTTACACCACCAAAATACAAAAGATATTTGTATATATATATATATATCGAAATCCAGTTTTTTACATCAAAAGATTCCAAAACTTGGATGATTTAAGTACAAAATGGCTCAAAGCCCAGCTACAAGCACTCATATGGCTATGCCAGAACACTTGCTAAAAAGAGCCTATTGCTCCAAAAAAGCTAAAACAGCTCTAGCTACCCTCCGAAGAGGAACCAAAAACTGCTCAGGTATAGAAACGGTGTGCCGTTGGATATGAGCGGGAATCTCCCTCATAGGAAGGGGGGGGACACCCATAGTTAAACCCTCTAGGTTCCTTAGAACCTCATGGAGACTGTCAGCATCACCCCCTCTAGCAAGTAGTTGGCTGCCTTATCGCACATGGCGAGGATCGCCTGTAGGTCGAACTAGCACCACATCTGTGTTAAGCATAAAGATTTCATGTCAGTTCTTATTTCACCTAAAAAAAAAACATTACATATAATTCAAAAGCTCAAAAATACTTAAGTACTGTCAAAATTATTCTCACCTTGAGGACCTTAGTTGGTCCCAGGCGGTAGCATCAAGTCTAGGTCACCAGTAAAGTCCATGCCTTCATAGGCATAGTCATCAACAATCACAATTTGGCTACGGAGCCACTGGAAGAATTCTTCGTCAAAAAAGTGTCGGATCAGTCCTCCTCCAGTGCAAGGATCAAGTGATGACCAGCGACCCTCCCTTGGCTCCCTCGGATCAAAGGGACCTAAGCTCATCCATGGGTGCATGACAGGTACCCTCTCAAGGGAAAATGAGACTATGATAGTACTGTACCCAAAACTGTGTTGGGTATGGGTCTTGCATGTTGTTAACTCTACCTTCAACTGGCGAAGCACTGCCTCACACTAGTTGAACATCTGTGGCTGGACACAGTCAACTGCAAGCAATAGTTGGGCCTTTGTTGCTACGTGGGAACATTTTGACCCCGCCAACCACATAATCAACCATAAAACTGCCCTCATAGACCAAGACCGAATCCTCTCTATAGGGACTTTATTGTTGACTAGTCCACTCTCAGGGATGCAGTAGATCTATACCAGCTCTAAGGTAGATCGTGAATCTGACCTACCACCGGAGAGGTTTGCTTGTTCCCGACGGTATGACAAACCAGTCAAAAATTAAATGTCATCTCGATCAATCGCCAACACCTGATCTCCAATCCTGAACACTTGCTCATGTTCATCCTAGTGTCGGATGATCCATCTCAGTAAATCGTCCTATCCTTTCATCAACTTTAGCTTTGCATACTTCAATAAAATACAACAGTGCAATGTAAGTATGCATGCTGGATCATTTCGCATCAGCAATTCCTCATTGTCATGGGCCCGTTCTCTCCATAGTTGAGTCATTTCAGCCTAAAACCTGCACAAAATAACCGTAAAAACAATTAAAATGGGGCAAAAACACTTAAGGAATCCATGCATGAGGGTTTTAATTGCTCCCTACAGCCCTAATGCTACACAGGGAGGCTTAATGCCCTCTAGTGGCTCGTCCAGAGCATTTAACACTCCCTACTAGCCATCTAGAGGGCATCAGTGTGTGAATAAGTCTTCAAGGCACCTCAGATCTACAAAATTCCACCCATAAAACTGTCAAGAAACGTCAAGTAATGCATAGAGCAAGGTTTTAGCTTTCACCTGGGACTGACGGCACGTCGAATGGTCACTCAGAACTCCTGTAAAGATCCACAGAAAATCTTCTCCTCTTTAGCTCTAGAATGCTCTCACAAAATTCAAAATAGTAAAAATGATGCATGTGAAAGCTCCAAGCATCTCCTTATATAATTTTGGAGATATGATTTTCTGAAAATCATTAAAGGGGAAGTAGTCCATTCTCCATGATATTTTATCATGCATGAACCCATATGATAGGAATTGCTGCTTTTTTATACTTTTTGCCATTTTTGATGTAAGTGCTTTCAGGAATGAAAAGCAATAAAATCTGCATGCAATTATCAATAGAGAACTTTTTGAGATATTTTATTGCTCTTTAAAAAGTATAAACATCTTCGAGTTTTTATCATTGAGCTCGTTAAATCTATGCAACGATAGTTAGAGCACTTTTTGTGATATTTTATTGCTCTTTAAAAAATAGAAACATCTCCAAGTTTTCATCGTTGCGCTCGTTAAATTCACACAACAATGCTCTGAGCAATTCCTTTTTGATCTTTTTACAACTCATAAACTAAAAAAAGACCAAAGGAGCATTCTTTTTAGGTGCTTTTTTCTTGCTCTTTAAACCGAAAAAATCCCGAGCTTAGTCTTTATGCTCATTAAACTTGATGAAGATGACCTGAACATTCTTTTAGGTACTTTTCTCACTCGTTAAACCAAAAAATCCAGAGTTTTTGTTACGAGGCTTGTTAAAAATATATGGCAGCAGCAAGAGCACTTTCTTTTTTGGGACCATTTCTCGCCATTAAATCAAAAAATCCTTGAGTTTTTCCCCTCCTTCGAGCTCGTAAAACTATGAAGAAAGGATGAGTCATTCTTTTTCTTCTTTTTCTTGCTCACTAAACTGAAAAAGATACCCTGAGTTTTCTTCATTTGACTCATTAAAAATTTTGATGAAGGTATTGAGTTGGTCGTCGTGTGACTCATTAAAAATTCACGATGAAAAATGAGTTTAGTCCATCGCCTTGTACTCGTAACAAAATGAGGTTGACATCTATTGAAAATAGGTTTCTCTTTATCCGGGTTCAATAGATTAACTTACGGAAAAGTAACCGATTCAGGTATACTATTAACTTTTTATCACACCCAGTCAACAACTATTACAAAGGGACCACCATGGAGTCTCTCTTTACGATCTTTTCAGACTCTCTAAATATGAAAAGACCACTGAGTTGTCTAGTCTGGACTCTTTAAATTACATAGACAAGATATAGAGTCGTTCTTTTTATGATACTTTTCAGACTCTTAAAACATGAAAAAATCGACGATTTTGCATGTCTGGAATCATTAAACTAATCAGATAGGGCAAAGAGTCATTTTTTTTTTTTTCGATCCTTTTCAGACACTTTAAACATGAAAATATTGATGAGTTTACCCATCTGGACTCATTAAATTAATCAGAAGGGGAAAATGGACAATACAACGGTATTTCGTATCAGAAAGCATGGTTTGGCAGCAGTCGTTCCCTTGAACATGGCACTCCCTCAGATAAACCTTCCTTTTGAGGGCCTATCAATATGAACCTGTTGAAGCCCCGAAAATCGGGTCAACAACAAAGGGGATACCCACCCGATCCAGACCTTGGTTGGCAGCTCCTTATCCGTTTGGTATAACGGGTCCGACTGGGGATAACGGGACCAGTTTCCCGATCTTGGGTGTGTGTGTGTGTGTAGAGTTGAACTATGCTGATCTAAGAGTATTTTAAAGCTAATCTAATTCAGATTCTTTAAACTAACTCTATGCTATTGTA